>JAVXUP010004803.1:0-25948 GCA_033070095.1 Escallonia herrerae | reverse complement strand
AAGTTAAACTTAAATTCTTGGGAGGATTTATATCCCCTTGGCACTGAAGGATGGTAGAATTTAGTACGACGGGCACACTTGGGATTACAAAGGTGCACCGGTAAAAAAAAACATTGAAGTATACAATTTTTAAGAAGTCAAGGTGGTCAATGCTTGTTCTACACACATCTCCCTTTACTCGATAATTTTCACAAAGCACAAGTTCCACTTTTGATAGGCCCAAAAAGTCTTTTACAAATCCATCTTTATTAAAATTATTATTTTAAAAAAACAAAATAATTTCTTCCCCCAAAATTCAGGTGCTTTAATAAGATCTTATGAACATGAAATTGTGATTGACAATGAGCACCCGTTTCAAACATCCAATCATCACGGCAATGGTTTATAAAATTGCGGTTTCCAGTGATAATGGCAAAGGTACACAATTGCAGATACAGTACCGAAGGACGATACAATGGTCAGCATAAAAAGCCAAGGCGCATGTTGCAACAAGGTTTATCGATCATCAACATCACGTGTAAGTCTTCAAAACAAGATAACACGGCACCGTGAATAGATCAATGAGATAACGTTAACACTTTATTAGGATATCTGCTCAATAGAGACCTCGGCCTTCCTTACTTGTACAACACAAAATTGTTGGCATCAGATTTAACACTACTTCATTTGCACCCGGTTGAGGTAACTACTTAATAATGCATTTTAAATCAAAAAATTAGTAAAAGAAAATATGACTGGTCCTTATGATTCTCCTTCTTATTTTTAGAACAAAAGTCTAGATTGTTCCAATTACCTCGAAAATGCCGGTCAAAAATTGATAAGACATTAATATATTGTTTAACCCAGAAAACTAACTACTTATCTCCTTGACCACCTTCTCATGAAATATGGATTAGACCAAAAAAACACAAATATAAAAATAAATAAATAAGTGGAAGTGCTAAAATTTGCCTAAAGTGGAGAGAATTAAGGAACGGCGTCGTACTCGACCCCTGTGATTTCAATTCTTCACTTTTTCGCGGTCTCTAAACGGGGAGAGTTCTGGATCTACACCGCCACGTTAGAAAGTTCAGTCCAAGCTTACACACAAAATCACCATGTCAAACACACACATTTCACCCACGAATCTCGACTTGGAACCCTAATTTCACTAATTTTAGCTTCGCCTGCGTAAATGGAGTCGCCGATCACCTACGCGATCGACGACAAGGACCTGGACGACGCCGCGCTGTGGGCCGTCATCGACTCTGCCGCTGCCTCCTCTTCCGCCATCAGGCCCCGCAAGCCCCACCTCCCGCCGCGCATCGCTGCCCCCCACCGCCACTGTCCTGTCCCATTCCCCGCCTCGATCTCCTCCCCGCCGTCCAGAACACCCAGAACAAAGCACAGCAGCCGCTCGCCGGAGCCCGATTAGGTCACCTCCGCCGACGGCGAGGTCTTACAAGAGTCCGCCTGGTCCCACCACCACCGGCCCCACAAGGTCGCCAGATCTTGTGTTTCGCAATGTAGCGGAAACAGTCCTAGTCCGAGTCCGCCTCAGATGTTGGTAATGAAGCACGTGCAGCGCACGCCGGCCACGCCGATGTGTAATTTGGCGGCAGCACAGGGGTATAACAGTCCTCCTAGTTCACTGGAGTGTTCGCCGTTTGTTTACGGACACTGTGAGGAGAAGGAGAGCGTTATGAGGCACAGCTTGTCCGGAAGGTTCCCCACCGTTTCGCTCTTCAAGCAGTACCAAAATGCAGCCATGGCGGTAAATTTTTCTGTCTCGCTTGGGAATGTTAGAGCTCTGTTTGCAAATGTCCGTATGGCTTCAGATGAAATGTGTTTGATATGTTATAGCATACCTCCAACTTTGCTATTTTTATGAAATTTAGTTGTATCGCCGCTTCAATTTAGTTTTTTGGCTTGTGTTGCAAAACCTAAGCTTATGCTTGTGTGGCTACGTAAAATGTGGCTCATAAATGAATCAATTGCATAACCATAGAACTGTTGTTTTCAAGAATTGCTTTTAGGATCTTATTTTGTCGATCTTCTTTGTCTTATCATATAGCTACAATTTTGCAGCATGCTGGTTGGTTTGGTACCTGGGACATCTTTTAAGTTGTGTGCCTCCGCTTTGTCGTGGGAAAATGATGAGAAAATTTTACAACCTAGGCGGAGACACGTGTCTTTGTGATTAGAAATGTGGCTCGGATCTCTTTTAGTTATGGCAATTGGACATTCTTTTATTTCGGTCAAAAATTGAGTGAAGATCATAGAAGAGGTGGCAGTGCCTCTTTGTCAGCAATCCTCATTTCATTTGTCTAATCCCAGGAGTTGCAAGAATCGGTTCCCTGTACTTGCAGCTTCAAAATAGTACCACCAAGCAACAAGTTAATAATATAACTTTCCTTTAGCAATTCTGTTTCTTTTCACAGGGATTCCACTTCTCTACCAGTTGCTTCCCATACATACAAATGCCTGCAGATATCACTCTCGTACAACATGCTAATTAGGATTACCTTTTTTCTTGAGGAGAGAGGGCAGCAAGGGGGAGGGGACTGCTTATATTCTAATACACTGTCAAAGTTTTTTGTTTCCTAGCTACTCCGGAATGTACAATACTCTAGGGAAATAAAGCCGGAAGTAAGGCTAAATGTAAAGAAGTACGAACTACGTGTAGCAACTTAACTATGAATTGTACATAGGAGAGAAAGTCATCGTCGTTTACCTGACTTAACATCTATATGCAGTGTCATCCACTTCTGACTAAGGACTACTTTAATTACTTGTTGGCTAGTTGTGCATGGTAACAATCATATATGCCAGATGTACATATGTACAGTTTAGAATCTGTCAATCTGACATCCACAAACTAGCATTGGACTTCTAAATAAAACCTGAAGATGCCCTCCAAGTTTTCACTTTACTTTCCTATAGATGCTTCCTAATGTTCGTTAAGTATTTGCCACGTTGCATATATGAGTACTCCGTTTGAGTTGAACAAGCTACGACTTTTATGGACAGATTTTGGAGAAAAGTGATTACTGTGATTTCTGGGAGCCCTTACATTAAAAAGTCAGGTAAACCCTCAAACTTGGTTTTATATTGTTCTTTCCACAGTTGAGGGATATATCCTGTAATGCACATGTTTTCTACAGGTTGGAGGAAGATATCGTTTTACTTCAATCTCTCGTATGAAATTAAGGACAAGACCATTGAATTTGATGATAACCGTAATGTTCAACGTGCAGAATTTGTCCTTCGAGCATACATGCAGTACAAATTTTACTTTTTTGCACTTGAAGCATAAAATGGAGACTTGTTTTCGCTTTCAATTTTTACCTTATGCTCATGCATTTTTTCCTTCTTTCTAATTGTCCTTTTCAAAGGGGTGGTAGGTCTTCAGATGGATGGGGCTCATGTGAACTGCGCGAGAAGAGATTTTTAAAACCAAAACATGATATTCCCAGCACAGCAGAAACTAGAGCCAAAAATAAAGCATGCCAGGTTTGTCTTCCTCCATGTGCAGCTTTCTTCCAACATCAGCTAATTCACGTGTTATTTCAATTTCTCACTCGAGTATATTATTTTATAATAATCTGATTATATCCCATATATATCATGTTAAGAGGACGCCAGGGCTAACTTATGCTGCACTATGACTAATACTAAGCTCATAATGCTTATTGTTGGAAAAAATTACTCTGGGGTTCCTAACTAAGCCACGCTGCAGCTAAATGCGTACAGTAGTCAGATCCCCTACTCCACATTAGTCTGCATCTGATGCTCACATTCTATTATGCTTACCCTTGTAACAGTTAAGTGAGGATCTTCTAGGTGTGCTTCCATCTCTATATTGCTAATATAAACTAAATGAAACTATGGTAGCTTCTCCATTAGACCTTCTGCTTGCTGTGCTACACTACCAGGGTATGTTAGTTAAGTAAGGTGTGTTCAACCTCAGGTCATATGTCCTTATGTATGCTACCTCTAAGGTGTTAACTGTTCCCTTGGTTTATGTGACTGGAATTAGAATGAAACAGTTGACAAAGAAAAAAGGAAAGTCTGCCATGTAAGAACCATTTCTTGGTTGTCCACTTCCTCGGCTTTGTCCTTCCAGAACTCCTCTTGCTTGTCAACCAGAACCAGTCATTCATTACGCGTGATCTGGTCCCTAATTGCCTTGACTCTCACAGCTGAACAGGTTTCCTTTGCTATGCATGCCTTTTTACTTCTATGCTTTTTCTTTTCTGATTAATTCTTCTCACGTGATAACTCTAGGCATGCTCCAGTCACCTTGCTTCTTGGCTTCAACATTTTGTGACATAGGCGTAGCATTTTCTTGGTTAGATCTTTGATTTCCAACCTTAAATGTTAGATTTCTCCAACAGCAGACAATCATTGCCTGATCTTGCATAGCGGAGTTCTATTTCACTGCAGTTTTGATTTGCAAAGTTAATCATATTTTTGCTCCAACAAAGTTGTAGTCTTCTCGTACTGAATCTTCTTTTAGGTAGTTTTTTTAGAGGAACCTTAACAGAGTTCGCCTGTTAAGAATTAGGTATCAGCCTTTTACAATTTATTTAGGCCAATTTAAGATCCTTTGACAATTTATTCAGGCCAGCTTGCACTGATATTAATGTTGGACCATGTCTCTCAACCTGCATATCATGGTCACACTTACTGCATTAGCCGGGCTTCCAATTGTATGCATTACATCTGTCAATTTTCCTTTAGAAAGTTCAACTCTTTCTCATGCTTATCTCGAGTTCACTACTACCCTTGCAGCCCATACTACATTTTGATGTACCATTCATGTCCTGATGTTTTCAGCTGAGGATTGCCATGCTTCCCTGTGCATCTATTCTGTACTATTACTTATTACAAATAAAAACATGTTTCCTATCTGTGAATGCGCGTAAGTCGGATATTTTATGTAACATACACAGGACCAGCTAGGTATTGGAGAGTATCGACCTGGTGCCCAGAATGTTCAAAGATAACTTTACTTATACATCATTACAATTCTTGGCCATTACAATCTGGGAGGATAACATGAGGAGAATGGGTGATATTACGTATTGTCGTACCCGACACACAAGTTTCAATTGAATTGAGCAAGAAGTTTCAACCAGAGGCAAAAAGAGTTCAATGCGAAATGCTTTGTTAGGCTCCCTCCAACATAATTCCCTGTATCATTTGAAGCCTTAGATGCTTCACTATAAACATTTTCTTTTAGAGAAAAGTACTTATAAAACTTAACAATATCAAATGATGAGGATTTGTAGCAACATATTTTGCCCCTGATTGCTTCTTACGTTTGCAAATTTGTTGCTCCTCAAAGGGGCTAAGATTTTTTTTTTCTTTCTAGTTGACTTTATTAGTTGTTTTATGTTGAAGAAACTCTTGAATGGTCCCAAACTAGTAAACCCGATTATCTAGGACCGTTAGACGAGGTACGATGTTATGTTCTCCGGCCTTCGTCTCATGAGTAGGACAAGCAACAGGTGTATTAGGGTCAAAAATCTTACTAATGAGGGGGTGTTTCGTTGGACCGTGTGTTAAAGCAGACTTAAGATATGGAATTTATTTATTGAATACCTGGATTGGAGGTTTGCAAAAGGATAATTTTGTTATGCAAAAGAATGCAATAATGGAACTATCCTTATTCAGTGATGTATGGGCTATGGGGACGTGGTCACTAACCTAACTAAGTCAGACAGAATGGCATTTATGTACCGGGCCAGTCAAGAACCTCTCTGTTGTGGGTCATCATCTTGCTTGCAGGGTCTGTAAGTCTTTCTTGTACGGAAACTATCAGTATTCATCACGGGTAGTCCCCTAACTCAGCCCCCCCTTTCCCCCACCCACCCAGCCACGAGCTATACACCGATTCTTGGAAATATTCTCTTACGAGTAGAGTCAAGTGTAAGGGGTTGTCGATTGGAAGTTAGCATGGTCGGCTGCTTCGATTTGAAAGCTATCCATGAGATCATATCGAGTATTATCCTTTGAAAAAACAAAAAAGAAGAGAAATGAATGGCTTGATTTCAACTGTTTGGACAAATTATACGGATCAATTTGGAGATATCGACTGGATCTATCTAAAATTATTGGACATGAGCATAAGTACATTAAAGCTTACTTATTAAAGTCAGGATATAGTTTTCTAATTCATGTTGGTGGTTAGATTTTAAAAAAGGCAAAAGCTAGATAGTAACTACCATTGGACTAAATTTTATTCCTTCCGTCCCTAATTAATCAATTATATTTTCTTTTTGGACTGGAAAAAAAAATTGATTGCTTTCCAAATTAAGAAAGATTCTTCAGGTGTTTTTCAATTTTTAATCTTATTACACTTTTTGAATTTTATTTATCTTTCCGTATTTAATCTCCTACAAACCTAATTTTCTTTCTCTTAACTCACTTTTTCCCTCCCTCTCTTTCTCTCTCTCGGGCTAGAATGACAAGCTCATTTAATATGATGATTCATATCCTACATAAGCATGCAAGTCAAACACGATCAATTAATTAGAGACGGAGAGAATAACATTTTTATTTGTATACAGAGAGTATGGTTCAGTTTGATTTAAAACTGTTTCAAGAAAACCAAATCAATCCGGCCCAACCAAATATTTTGTTTGGAAAAAAAAACTATGTTATAGATCGGTTCGCGATTGACTGCATTGATCGATTAAATTTTATCGAAAAATTGATTTAGAACGGTTAAGTACCTAACTTATTGATGATTCTCCTTACATAAAATGAAACTATAAAAAGCTTAGGCTGTAAAATAATTAAAAAAGAATAAATTTTGACTGTTGCTTGGGTTATAGGAATTTTTCTCCAACATTGTACATAGTGGCAATTAATAGTCGTTATATATTTCTAGTGACTTTTCTGCTAACGTTTTTAACGATAATTCTTAGCAGTATTTTCTTTACCAATTCTTTTAACGATAATTCTTAACAGTAATTTTTTAACGTCATTAAATAAAAGTTATTAAAAATATATAATAATCATTAAATTTCGGTATACGAGGATAAGAAGAAAATTATTTTAAGCTGAATAACAGTCAAATTCTTTTCATTAAAAAAGTGTACACTGCTCTGGTGTGCGCCACAGTACATTACTATTCCATTTCCAACCGTGTCTAATGAGTAATGAGAAACACTTGAACTGTGTTAAGCTGAGCTCTCTCTCTCTCTCTCTCTCAAAAGAGGCAATGTTTCTGGACAGCATGTGAAGCCAGCCAAGTACATTTCCTTTCGCAGCTTCTTTATTTTCCTTTTCCCCTTATTTCTTCCCAGTTCCTAGTCATCTTTTCTATTCCTTAAATTCGTTTCATAGAGAGATTGCAGAGGCTGGAAACGACAGTTAATTCTATCTCTGAGGTGACCACAACATTCTCCTAGAGATAATCTGCTAACAGACCAAGTACCCTCAAAGCACTTGGGTGTAGAAAGCTATGGCTCAACAGGTACACACACACACACACACACACACACACTGTGACACTCGCACACACTCTTCTATCGCCTTCAACTGGGCTTCGTTAGATTTGCCCTATCATCCCTTCAAAGAAAGCTTTTTTGACTTGAAGCTGATTTTGTTAGTCTCCTTCTTTGGATTGTGGAACTTATCTTAGTTTTGCTTCTTGCTGTCCATAGAAGATTGTATATATGAATTTTAAGATGTAAAATCATTGGATATTCTTATTTGCAGGAAGATGGATGGCCACTGGGGTTGCAACCCCTGAATTTGAGAGCTGGGTTGCTAAGAAATCCAGACATGAGTAATGGTTCAGTCTCTTTCAATACTTTGGTCACTGGTTCTCCCACTTCCTCCACTGATTCTTCTTCTGATCTTGACACGGAGGTCAGTAATATAATGCATGAGTCTTTGAAATTAATGCCCGTGTATATATATATGCATATAGATGTAAAGTCAAAAGTGTTTGGCAAGTTGGCAATGGCCAGTGGGCCAAATCAGTGTCTAGCAACCAAAAAAGATTAAAAAAAGGAAATCCATCATCACTTTTAATTATGTGTACTTCTCTTCCGTCATTTACTCGTGTAATTTGCCTTTTGATGACATGATAATAGCATATGTAGGCTGGCATTATTGCCAAGGAAGTCTAAAGAATCAATGTTCTGATCGATCGAAAAAAGAATCATTGTTCATAAGCTTGAATTGTTATTATCAGAATAATTATAGGTTTTACAGTTCGATGATTTCACTGATGTAGTCAGGTGTAACCATGCTAATCATCGTCCGAAATTGAAACATCAAATAAGAAATTACAATTACATACACAATTACCAATCAAAAAAGTCATAGCTTAAAAGAGCATAAGCACTCCATGAAGGTCCTTTAAGTATATTTGGGCTACCGAGCATAGTTCTCTTTCCCTGATTTGGGTCCATTGACGATCATATTGAAAGCAGAGCTAACAACCATTTCTCTGTAAAAGCTGGCAGATTCTATTTGTATATGCATTTTTTTTCATGTTATACTGTTTTCAGTGTCAGACCGGGTCATGCCTCGTAAAAGTTGAAAGTTGAAAGCTCTTTAGTCTTTTTCACATAATTTTGAATCATGCTGTTTGAGTCTTGGATTCGGTATTCGGTATTACTTCATTCACTCTCATGCCTTGGAAGCTTGCACTAATTTTGTTACATCTAAACAGGATTTTAACATATGCCTTATAACTTATGCATGTCATATGCTCTAAAACCTAATCAGGCACCGAAGTAATGTCTAAACCCAATGATTTTAAAACAAAGATAAAGGATCCCAGAACAAGGAAACACCCTCCACCCCCATAATTGAGACGAAACAATGTAGAAAAAAAGTACTTAGCATTGAGATTTGAAACTCTTTAACTCACATTTTCACTATCATGTCTTTAATATTCCTCTTCCTTACAATCTTCGGTGAATGAATCAATCTAAATTGCCATTTTTGGGAGATGGAGTAGATAGAACCAATTTACAAAAGGAAGATTAAAAAGGGAAGCTAGACTAGTCACTATCAAATTTCTATCACTGTTTATTGATGGTCTTGCTTGGTCTTAACTGCTGTTTAATCCGCAAATGCTTCATGTTATCTGCTCCAGTCTACTGGTTCCTTCTTCCATGACAAGAGCATCACACTTGGGAGCCTTATCGGCGTTTCTAGCATTTTAGAGCTATCCCGAAGATCGATAAGGGGAAGAACATCCGAACCCTTAAAAGGCAAGAGGGGTTCCAAACCAAAAGCTTGGTTATTCTCACTATGCTCAAAGCTGAGCACCGATGCTGTGAGCATGAACAACACTCCATCCCTCCGTCACTTTCTTGAAGCTGAGAGGAGAGCTGCCAGCATTTACAGGAGGAATCAGAGCCCAAGTACGTGTGCAGCTGATGATTTCTTGCATATCGAGCCTGTTTTGGACGCAAATTCGCTCTTTGTTGGCAGCCGAGTTGCTCCTCCTGATTCTAGGTATTGGTTGGAACCAGATAATAATGAGTATGGAGCTCCGCTGCTTTTGGCATGTTTGTGTGGGCATCTTACTCATTGAAAGATCAACCACTGAACAACTTGTATTGTGTTCTTGGCATGGGAATTTGATATTGATGTTCTTTGTTAAGTTCACGTCTGCTTTAAAAGCTTTAGTTACTAGAGGATAGTCAACAATATATATCGTGTTTTAACACTTTCCTTAACGTGCAAGTTCTCAATTGTACGTGGAGAGATAAATTAAGATGCACCATTTTATAGACGGAAACTGAATATGCAAGCAAGAAGAATTGAATCCGAATGCTAATATCGTGTAAAGTTACCGTCTGCTATAAAAGTCCAAACTATTAGAAAATCAATCCAACGATATATATCGTGCTCTTACATTCTTGAACTGAATTTGGATTTGAAGTGCATTGTAAATAGTGGACACTGCTACTTATACAGATAGGAAAAGGGCCCTTGAGGCAACTTGCAGAGAGCAACTGCATCTTCAGTTTTTGTGATTAGAGTTATCTCTCCGATGCCAAATACAATCCCTTAACTACGTTTGTGTCTTTCAAAAGATTCTTATTTATTTTACCCGTGTAATCAGTTCTTTAATGCCGAATCTAGCCTCGTCTAAGGTAATAAAGCAACCTTTTTAATCAGATTCGATCTACCAGAGGCCAAATGGCCCTTCTACTCCAATTTTAGTGTTTAAGAATTGTCAAAGGGTACTGGGGACCCATGGCCATAACCAACAGAGAAAAAATAATTGCCAATAGAAAGATGACTTGACCCTAACGCTTGATAAGTGTGACCAACGAAGTAGCAAGAAAAGTTTGTTCTGGAGCGGAATCGTGTTGGACTGCAAGTGTGAAGTGCATTCGTAAAAGTAATTCAAACCAACAAATCGGAATGAATGATCGGCAGTGATGCGTAAAACTGAACTGCAATGTAATTAAACCAACAAATTGGACTTAATGATTGACACTATCATCAAAACTAAACTGGCATGGAATTAAGTACAGAGTTCGAGCACTTCCGAAAGAAATAGAATGTTGAGGTGCACGTGTAAATTTATCTTAGTTTCGCATTGAGTAAGTGTGAAGTAGAGCATCTATATGTATATATATATATATATATATATATATATATATATATATATATATATATATATAAATGCAACACAAGACTTAAGCGAACTTTTGCTCATCCTTATACATGGAACGTTCATCTAATTTCATTACAAAAATTGAATTAATAAGATAACAAACCCAATAAAAAGCACTCGCTCTTTTTTTATATGCCAATATTATCTGGCCAATACATAACAACTAAAAAATTAACAAAATACAGTAGAATGAGAACTCAAATGCAATATTAGTCACTGACCACCACGGAGCCACTGAAAAAATGAAAACTCAATTGCAATATCAGCCATTGACCACGGAGCCACTGAAAAATGAACAAAATACAGTAGAATGAGAACTCAGTTGCAATGGAGGGGAATTACATGTGCTTGGACGAGAAAATCTTGGGTACATTATTTTTCCAATGGTACTTGATTAGTTGTCCCTCCTATTGTCTCTGTGGTAACTGCATGCACCAAAACTTCTGAAGACTTAACCCCGTCCATTCCACCCAACAACTACAAAGAGTTGTTCAGCTCAAAAACTCCAACTTTCCATAACTTCTTCATGTAGTAGACGGTAAACTAAACTATCACGCCGAGTGCCATAACATGCGAAGGATCTATCACTTCCCTAATAGGACCCTGATCAACGGTCTAGTTTGCTTGTTTTGCAAACGATCGCTTTTGTGTTTAACACCCTCTAAGACTTGTTTGAGTGGCTCGTGAGTGAAAAGAGTGTATGGTACAGAGAGACTATAATGAAGGCATTCTAATATGAGCTGCTACTTCAATCTTTCGAGCAAAAGCTTCAACGGCTGTTATACATCGCACAAAAGGCAAGCTGAATTGAACGTCCAAAATTTTCCCTTCAAAGTTGTAGTACTTGAAGAGGGGACATAAATCTACAAAATCTTTGATTAAATCTGCAAGTAGCGAAGAAAGCTTGACGCAGTCAAAGGGCATTTCCATCATCCAATAAGATCTCTCACACGCACACATACTTGCCCAATTATTTCACATACTTTGTCCGTTTGTATACTGTACTTTCCCCTCCTTCTTCCTTTCAGTTTCCTCCAATATTTCATTAGCAGAAGTCAATTTCACTAATTTGGACAACCAATGCGGTTTCAAACAAGAACGGTGGATTTTTCTCCAAACTCATTTTGTTCGTAATGCAACCCAGTCTTCGATACTGTCATATTGCATACCTTCATTTCAATGTTGTGCACACAGAAAATGCAAAGAACTTGCCTGCTAATCACATGCAAAACATGTGTATTTGGAGAATTGTTTAGGTATGAACATGAGATGCAATATGTTTAAAGAGAATGTTCATGCAATAAGGAGTATGACTTTGGGAAAAGATGGCTCGAGCTTCACAAGGTCAAATTCCTTGAATGGCAAGCCCAAAACATTCGACACAAATTTTATTATTCCTGGGCTGGACTGTTCCTTGCCTTTGATCCAAGACCAATTTTGGCTTAAAAAAAAAAAGAAGAAGAAGAATTTTTTTCAGATTTTAGGTTGTCTACCTCCTAAATCATTGGTCAAGTTAGAGTGAAATATACGAAGTGCTGATCAACCGCCAACTCGACAAGTTAATTAAAAGTGCTACTAAGAATTATTATAAGAAATTACTGCTAAGAATTGTTATAGAAAATCTTAGTAGAAGTGACACTAATTATATTTAGCGAGTACTAAAAAGGTGCTATTAAGAATGGTTATGAAAAATATTAGCAAAAGTGACACTAACTTTATTTAACAACTATTAATTGTCATTATACGAGGACTGATAACATCTTCCTACCACTTCAATAGCAGCAAAAAAGTTTCGCACTCTTATTGTCATTAAAAAAGTGCAATAATAACAATATACTAACCTTTAACGACAATTTAAGGTGTGAGCAAGTATATAGAATTGAAAATAGGCATTTCCCGTTTAAATTACTCTACAAGCGCATGGATACGACTTTGAAGTACGCAATTAAAAAAACCAAACTCATTATGACCCAGGAGAGTCAAGTGTCCATTGAAAAAAATTAAAATTGGCACTATTCAGATTGACTTTTTGGGTCTCTTAAATGCTAAAGCAACGTTACCAAAAATAGGTAAGTTCTAAAAATTGGAATTGTTAAGCGATTGGCTTCCTTATAGTCATTCGTACCTATGTGTGTGTCCGAAAAGTCAATCCTGGTACCATATACGATTTGAGAGTAATTTGTGTTATTATTCATGTTGTAAGACAAAAAAGCTACAAATCTAGTGACGTTAAAAATGTGTGCTTTAAATTGTCACTTAACGTGTTTGCTGAAAAATCACTAAAAATATTCAGTGATCAATAATTATTACTATAGAAAGAGTTATAACTATCTTCCCATAACATGAATAGCAATAAAAATTCTCCTTTTTAATTTACCTTCTCCTACGAGAATCAAGCACACTAACCTCGTTCACCGGTGAAAATTGGGCACATTAGACATTATTGTTACAGACTTGATATATGTCGTGATTACCTTCCGAAATGTTTTTTAACCAATTTTTTGTTTTCGCTTTTCCTTTCCTCTTTCTGAGCAATACCTCTGAGACGGCAACACCAGGTCAACACATTATTTACAACATTGTTTAGTGACCAGTCGCATCAATTGTACCCTCATCCAAACTAGTCGCCAATCACGAGCCCAGTATCTTAACAACCTGAATCGACTTGAAAAAAGGAAAAAGATATATCGTAGTTGAACGGTTTTGTTTTAACTGTTTGGACAATCATACGGATCAATTTAGAGAGAATGACTGTTTGGGCTTGTAACCATTTTGTGACTTATTTGGGCCCATCTAGGACTATTGGACCATTGTTATATATACAGGATCATAAGTTTTTAGAGTCTATTAATTGAAGTCAGGGATATATTTTACTAATTCACCTCGGTGGTTAAATTTTAAGTAGTGCCAAAGCTCGATAGTAACTAGGATTAGACTAACATTTAACATTTTATTTGTGTGTGTGTGTGTGTGTGTATATGGGAGCTATCCGTTGAGAGCGCTAGCAAACTGAATTAAGTTGCTAGCGCTATCCGACCGTCTACGCGCGATCTATGGACAGCCCAAATTTTTTTTTTTTTGCATTTTTTTAAGTCCGTCCGCTACATTATGTAGCGGACGGTATTTTTGACAAATATACCCCTCAATCCCAATTACATATGTCCGCCACATTATGTAGCGGACGGTATTTTTGACAAATATACCCCTCAATCCCAATTACATATGTCTGCTACATTATGTAGCGGACTATTTTACTTTCTCGAAAAGAGACATTCGTGTTGTCAGCTCTGGAAAAGAGACAACTAACTTTTATTTTCTCTTTCCCCCTCATCTCTCATCTTCTCTCTTCTGGATGAGCTCCTTCAAGACGGTGGTTCCCTCAAGGTAGTTGGACAGCACCTCCCGTGTCCGGCGATCGAGGGCACAACCATCTTTCTTCCTCATCTCTCATCTTCTCTCTCTCCCTTGTGAGCGTGCGAGTGGCGATCGAGGCACAACCTTCCTAAAGGGTTCCCTATTCTTTGTCCAGTTTCGTGGCTATGGGCCTAGCAAAAGAAATTTTGGGTCACCGATCAAGCCACTGCCTTCCTCCTCCGTCGCCGATGTGCCCATCAGCTTCCCACCGGCCTGGCCGTGCCTGTTTGCACCTCCGGTGGCTCCGGCGAAGTCCATATAGAACAAGGGACATTCTATAAAGATCACAGCAAATCTGTGTCGAATTTGTAAACTATTGATGATTTGAAAACTCTTCCTTTTCTTTCTATCTTGCCGCTTCAAATAGTTATGATGTGCTTTGATTTGGTTGTCATGGGTTTGAGAAATTAGGTTTTTTTTTTAAAAAATCTTTTCGTTTTTGATATAGGGTGATAGAAATGGAGGAGGTTGAAGACCCTAGAACAAAATGGCAATCTGTTGCCAGCCAATTTCATGAATGCTTCCAGCCTGCTGGTGGATGTGCTAATTGGGTGTGCTCATTTTGGAGTCTTTTTTACCAATGGCAATCTGTTGCCAGCGAACTTCATGAAGATTTGTTCATCAGGATCAAAGTAAGAAGAGAGAGAAAAAGAAGAAGTCAGAATAAGAGAAGGGAGGGAAAAAGAGAAAATTAGTCCGCTACATAATGTAGCGAACACATTAATGACAGAAAAAGTCATACCACACAGTGTAGTGGACGATACTGTGTCGCGGACGGCGTGGAGGGGCAAAAAGGTAAAAAATGTCTTCCGTGATATTGTGTCGCGGACTACTGACAGTTTTAAAAAAAGGAGCGATCTGGACCGTCCATCTTTCAGGATGGACGGCCCAAGTCGCGCTAGCAAATACCCTATTTTGCTGGCGCTATCAATATAATATATATATATATATATATATATATATATATATATATATATGGGGACCGATCCACACCCACCGGTGGAGAAATAACAATTTCTCCACCGAACCGCAGGTAAGAGCAGCGGTTGGCCACGTGGCGCAAAAAGGACGAAAAAGTTGGCCACGTGGCGCAAAAAGGACGAAAATGGACGAAAAAGGACGAAAATAATATGAGAAATTCACGAAAATATCACGAGAAAATGAAAAACTCGTGAGAAAATGGTGGCAATAATGCCCAACCGCAACTCCTACATGCGGTTGGCATTATTGCCTTCCGTGACCCCACCCCCTTGCCCCCCCCACGCGTCACCCCCCTTGCCCCCCACCCCGTGGCCCCCACCCTATGTCCTTTTCCCCCACCCGTGAACCCCCTTCCCCCACCCGTGAACCCCCTCTTCCCCCACGTGTCATTACCACCCTACCCCCCACCCCCACGTGTCATTCCCCCCTCCCCCTCCCTGCTGTTCACTCACGGTTCTTCCCTTCCTCTCTCACTTTTCTCTCTATAAAATCCCTCCTCCCCGAATCATTTTTTCCACCCTCCTCATTCTCCCTATCTCACCTACATACAAACAAAAAAAATTTACGCTAGAAGATCGGTGGATAACCGCTAGAAGATCGGTGGATTTTTCTTGAAATATATCAAGTTAAAACAAGTAAGTATTTTTCAATTTGTTCATACCAATTGATTGTTTAAATTGTGTTACGCTTAAATTGTTCTTACAATAGTCTAAAATTCGTGTTTAGGGCGTCAAAATTACGTTTTGACAAATCGGGGTATTACATTCGAAAAATTCCAAAATAGCGATTTTTTAGGGCGTCAGAAATAGAATTTTTCACGAATTTATAAAAAATAGCTAGAGCTAGATTTTGCCAAAGTACGAAACAGAGACCCTAGTTATTTTCAAAAGATCTGTATCAGGTAAAAATTTCAGATTTTTCCAAAGACTGGAAAGGGGTTAACTGATACACGCAACCTTGTAACTTTGCAGTGTAATTTAAAATATCAAGCCAGCGCGATTTCGCGCGAAACTTTTATGAGAACCCTAGGGTGTTGGGAAGTTCCATTCCCCAGGAATTCGGGCCATTCCGAAGCCGTTAGCTAATTTTTTGGCCGAACGGGCTTTTAAGCGCTCGATCCGGACACCGGTTCGAGATTTTTAGGCGAAAAATCCGTAAAATACTTTTTAGATCAAGAATGAACTCAGGAAGCTTAAAATAGCATTTTAAAGCACTTTTGATATTTTCTGAAGCCAGGGGGTATTTTGGTAATTTGCCACCCCGAGAGGGGTATTTTGGTAATTTTCCCGAAAAAGTTTTTCAACGGACTTTTAAGTCCAGAAGTGTAAGTAAAACGCCTGAAATGTTGTTTTGCAGCTGATTGCGGGGCGTAATTGTCGCTAAAGGTGAAAACTTAATTAGACAGTTTTTTCACGAATTTATAAAAAATAGCTAGAGCTAGATTTTGCCAAAATACAAAACAGAGACCCTAGTTATTTTCAAAAGATCTGTATCAGGTAAAAATTTCAGATTTTTTCAAAGACTAGAAAGGGGTTAACTGATACGCGCAACCTTGTAACTTTGCAGTGTAATTTAAAATATCAAGACAGCGCGATTTCGTGCGAAACTTTTATGAGAACCCTAGGGTGTTGGGAAGTTCCATTCCCCAGGAATTCGGGCCATTCCGAAGCCGTTAGCTAATTTTTTGGCCGAACGGGCTTTTAAGCGCTCGATCCGGACACCGGTTCGGGATTTTTAGGCGAAAAATCCGTAAAATACGTTTTAGATCAAGAATGAACTCAGGAAGCTTAAAATAGCTTTTTAAAGCACTTTTGATATTTTCTGAAGCCAGGGGGCATTTTGGTAATTTGCCCCCCCGCGAGGGGTGTTTTGGTAATTTTCCCGAAAAAAAGTTTTTCGGTCCAGAAATGTAAGTAAAACACCTGAAAGGTTGTTTTGAAGCTGGTTTGATGGGCGTTAGGGTGACAATGAACCCCCGGGGGCTATTTTGCTAATTTTACATTACACAAATTTGTGCTTAAAATAACTTTTAGTTCAGGAAAGGGTGTGAGACACCTGAAAAGTTATTTTAAAGAGTGAATTCAGGAAGCTTAAAATCCCATTTCAAAGCACTTTTCAGATTTTTTTTGTCAGGGGGCATTTTGGTAATTCGCATCCCCGATAGGGGTATTTTCGTAAATTTGCAGCGTTAAGTTTTTCAAAGGATTTCTTAGTCCAGAAATGTAAGCAAAGCACCTGAAAGGTTGTTTTGAAGCTGATTTGGGGCGTTAGGGTGATAATGAACCCCCGGAGGCATTTCGGTAATTTGCCGCTCATCGGGGGCTATTTTGCTAATTTTACATTATACCAAATTTCCCGAAAGACGGTGGTTTAAATAAATTTTATTCTTCTTTTATTTAAATCTATGACTTGTTGAGAATGATATAATTTTTATTTTTTAGATTACAGTATAAATATGGATGCAACTGGAGGAAATAATTTTTGTGAAGGTTCTGATCCACCTTACGTTGGTCAAGTTTTTCAAGCACTGGACGAAGTTGAAGCATACTATAGAGCATATTCGAAAACGATAGGTTTCGGTATTAGAACTAAGACGACTAGAAAACGGGCGAATACAGATCAAATTTGTGCAAGACTATTTGAGTGTCATAGAGGAGCACCGCATGTAACTCCGGTCGTTCGGATCAGTGACGAAGGGACAACAAGACAAAGAAAACGGGACACATTTCCGGGTACCGGCTGCAAGGCCCATGTGTATGCAGTACACCGAAAAAATGAAAACCATTGGGTTGTCACAGGAGTGGAGTTGAGCCATAATCATCAGTTGATGACCCCCAGTAAGATTGGTCAAATTCATCAACACCGAGAAATAAGCGCGGCACACAGACAACTAATTTTTACAATGGCCGAGGCTAAAATTCCACCTTCTAAGATGATGGGGGTTTTCTCAAGCCAGGCTGGGGGGATTGACAAGTTGAGTTTCAACGAAGTAGACCTTCGAAATGAACTTCGTGCTCAGAGGAGAGAGTCTTTCGGTAAGAGTGATTCTCAAACTACACTTGATCTCTTCAGGTCCCTTCAGAGTGAGAATTCTGGATTTTTTTACAGTCTCCAACTGGATGATGAGAACCGCATTAGTACTATATTTTGGGCGGACCCCCGTTCTAGAGCTGCTTACCAAAATTTTGGGGATGTTGTGACGTTTGACACCACATACCGCACCAATAAGTACTCTATGCCTTTTGCTCCGTTCACCGGGGTGAACCACCACTATCAGTCAATCTCGTTTGGCTTTGCCCTGCTTAGGGATGAGACGGAGGAGTCATTTACGTGGTTATTTGAAACGTGGCTTCAAGCAATGTATCATATTCCTCCAAAGACCATCATCACCGACCAAGATCTGGCAATGAAAAATGCAATCGCTAAGGTCCTTCCAGATACTCACCATGGCCTGTGCACATGGCACATAAGCAACAAATATCCCGAACGGCTTCACCATGTATATGCAAACCATCCGTCATTCAAGACTGACTTTAATACATGTGTGAAGAAATCGTTGACGGTAGACGTGTTCGAGGAGAGGTGGGCCACGTTAATGGATACTTACTATTTGCACAATCACGAATGGTTACAATCGTTGTATGAGATCAAGACACAGTGGGTCGGTGCCTACACCAAGAAGTTTTTTGCAGCCGGAATGACTACGACCTCGAGAAGCGAAGCTATGAATTCATTCTTTGATGGGTACGTAGGCCAGTCTTCAAGTATAGCGGAGTTCGTACTAGAGATGCAGAAAGCCGTTGACAGGCAATTGTACCGTGAGAGAGAAGCCGACGCGGCTACAGTTTGCAAAGAAAGAGCTATACTACTTTATTCACCTTTAGAGGCTCATGCGGCTCAAGTCTATACCAAGGAAATGTTTCGACAGTTTCAAGAGGAACTACTAAAGTCGAATCAATATGGCATGACAAAGTTGCACGAGTATTCCACCAGAGATATCAAGGTTTATGCTTTGACAAATGTGACGAACTTCGCCAATCCGTGCTCTTCGTCGGCTCCGAGGACCAGACGACATTTTACCGTAGCAGTTTGTAAGGACACCGGGTTGGTTAATTGCAACTGTCAACTGTTTGAGCATAAAGGTATACTTTGTCGACACGCGTTGAGGGTTTTGAGCGCCAAGAATGCTAGTGAAATCCCTCCACCGTATATCTTGGAACGGTGGACGAAGGAAGCCAACAGAGTCCACGGTCACATTCCTTACGTGCCCAATGTTTCAGTTGATTTCGAGCAATCTGAGACGCTGCGATATAATCACCTTTGTAACATCATGCACGGTTTATCAATGGATGCAGCGTCGACATTTGATGGGTACAGGTATCAAGTTGAAGCAGCCGCACGGGATAAGGCTAAGCATGCACAGTTTAGGATGGCATTACCAGAAACTGTGGACACTCCGACTACTCGGACAACTCCAGGCGGTAGATTCAATCGAGCCAAACAGCCAGTCATTGACGGCACTGACCTACAAGGTGAGGAGGACGACATTTTTGATCCAATTATTTCTCAAACAAAAGGGCGAAAACGAGCAATACGCATGAAGAATCCGATTGAAGAAGCAACGGGTCAAAAAAAATTACGAAAGTGTGCGTTGTGTAACAAGATGACTGATCATGACAAGAGAAACCATTATAAAGTGTTAGGTATCGAACCTGGCAGTATGGTCGAGGAGGACGATGATGAGGAAGAGTGTTAGGGTTAATGTTTCAGTTGTATAAATTGAACTTATATAATGTTTAAATTTGTGATTTGGTTTGTGCAATCTTTAATTTGTGATTTGGTTTGTGGATTATTGATAGTTTTGGTAACTCCGTTTTCGGGCACACTTTAGGCCCCATTTGATAGCTTCCGAAAAAAGTTGTAATTTTTTTTGTCACTTTTTTTCGCTCATTGCACTTCAGGCACGCTAGTTAGCCCATTTGTAAGACTTTCGGCGAAAAACGAGACACATTAATTTTTGAGTTTTCCTAGGAAGGGCCTATTCGGGCACACTTTAGGCCCCATTTGATAGCTTCCGAAAAAAGTTGTAATTTTTTTTGTCACTTTTTTTCCGCTCATTGCACTTCAGGCACGCTAGTTAGCCCATTTGTAAGACTTTCGGCGAAAAACGAGACACATTAATTTTTGAGTTTTCCTAGGAAGGGCCTATTCGGGCACACTTTAGGCCCCATTTGATAGCTTCCGAAAAAAGTTGTAATTTTTTTTGTCACTTTTTTTCCGCTCATTGCACTTCAGGCACGCTAGTTAGCCCATTTGTAAGACTTTCGGCGAAAAACGAGACACATTAATTTTTGAGTTTTCCTAGGAAGGGCCTATTCGGGCACACTTTAGGCCCCATTTGAT
The DNA here is from genome assembly GCA_033070095.1 of Escallonia herrerae. NCBI lineage: Eukaryota > Viridiplantae > Streptophyta > Magnoliopsida > Escalloniales > Escalloniaceae > Escallonia > Escallonia herrerae. Next base: position 5,508 of record JAVXUP010004803.1, on the reverse strand, counting down.
AGCTTCCGAAAAAAGTTGTAATTTTTTTTGTCACTTTTTTTCGAATGCCGTCATATGAAAGGTATATTCGCGCACATTTTAGCGCCAAATTCATAGCATGCGAAAAATTATGTACATTTCTTTTTGGTACAGTTTTTTGTAACATCACAGCAGCTAGCCACGCACGTCAGGATAATGGTAATGAAGGCGTCTAGCTTCATTCTTTTTCAGCTCCCAGGCTATCCTATACCTAAACGTCAAGGCATCCTTCCTAGTCCACGAGGAGTGTTTGAGCACTTCCGAGCGAGCAATGTAGTCCATGTACTTGAGGACGTAAATCCCGCAATCGTGACCGTTATATTGCTTTGGTCGGTCCTTTATCATCACGACCGTCCAAGGGTCACCCTGTGGCCGTCCGCATGCTAGCGAGAGGACAGTAGTCTGCATCCAACAATAAAAACGAGAATCAAGCCTATGAGACAAGAACAATATACTATGAGCCAAGGTCAAAAAATAAATACTAACCACTAAAGTGATGTACTCGTTGTACATCTGTGCCAGCAGCTGTCCAGGCTCGTCCTCCCTTAGGCTATCGTATATGTGAACCGTTCTGAACGCTGGATGGAGAAGTAATAGGAACCAGTGGTTTGCATGATGACAGGGTATCATGATAAGGTTCGCATCAGCAGCGGGACATTGATAGTCTGCGTTCATCATGCCTAACACGTTTCGACCTGGTTTCCACTTACTCCTGCCGCCCCCTCGCCTCCATTCTGTGAATTCTCTCACCGTTAATTCCACAAAATGAGTGGGATACATGTTAAGCTTCAGATATTCAGAACGGTTAAAACGTTGCTCTCTAATCCGGAGCAGTTCTATGTAAGCGTTCATGACAAAATTTGAAAGATCTGTCTCCGGCGCCAACGTTCTGATATCCTCATGACCTAGGAATGTCGCAAGGGGAAAGTCTGCTGAATTGACAGGCTCATGCCCGAAGTAGTGCCGGTCGATCCAAGCCATCTTGTCCGACCTCAATGGCTTCGTCGCTTGTCCTTTGTCCGACCGAAAGCTTGGGCGCGAGGCCTGGATTCCTACTTGGGGAACCTGACTCTGGCACTGAGAGTCGTATGCGTTTGGAGGCAAGCGACTATATGGCTCCCATACCTGACTCTGGGGCTGATAGTCGTACGCGTCAGGAGGAGGGCGACCAGACGGCTCCCACACCTGACTCTGGGGCTGATAGTTGTACGCGTCAGGAAGAGGGCGACCAGACGACTCCCACACCTGACTCTGGGGCTGATAGTCGTACGCTTCAGGACGAGGGCGACTAGACGGCTCCCCTTCGTAACCCCGGTACGCAAGACTAAAGTTTTGAACTTCAGTCTTGTACTTCTCAATGGACCTCTTAAGATTGTCAGGAGCCTGCGCGACAAACCAGTCAAACGACTCCAGCTGCTTGAACACCTCAATGCCCTGGTCAACCTAAAAAACATGCATAGAAAATATGGCTAATCATATTTGACAAATGGTCGATAAGGTGCGCAAATAAATTATCAAACAACACTAGCATGACTTACAATGGCCAATGCCCAGAACTGGTCATAGACCTCACGTGGCGCGTACGATGTCTTCTTCACCTGGGAAGGGCGATTCACCCTCGTGCGCGTCACCCTGAGAAACCACTGTAAGTATTCCTCAGTACTAATGCCGTCGTGCTTCAGCGATACAAGGCTATCATACGTTTCCTGCCAGGTATTCCACTGGTGCACCTCGTCACCCAACAAAATCAAGGCATCAGCCACCTCGAAGTTCGGCCCTCGACCACCCCTGTATGGCCGCATGTCTACAGCGGGTTTTGGTATCCCTTGTGGACAGCCAGCTTGCTTCATAGCTCGATCGGGCATCTGAAACTCACATTCTTCGAAGTGAATGAGCGGCACCCGAACCAAACCTGCCAGCACGTACGACACCGGAAGTTGCCAACACCACTCATCCAACAGATGCATCACCTTGCCATATGGCTGCCACGTCACCTGGGATGCATCTAGTATCTCTAGTTCCCCCCGATAGAACTTTAGATGGTGGTGAGGGTCTACCCGTCTCCTCCTCCGGTTGGTCGTAGGCCCCCAGGCCCACACCCTAGGCCACGTCTCATCGGAATCTACCAACGGTTGTGGACGACCCATGGGTAGCCTCTCGTAAGACCAAACCTGTGAATGCAAACATTATATGGAATTAGTAATTAATCCCGAATATATTGACTAAGGATCCTACCAAGAAAATAAATGCTCATACCTGTAATAGAGTCAGGCAGGCGGCAATGGACTTGGCACCGTTTCTCGTAGCCTTATGCAGTGCTCGATATAGGTGCGCAAGGACAGCTGAACCCCACGAATAGGAGTATACCTCCTCAAGATCCTCCAAGAACACCATATACTTCGGATGCACCGTGTTTTTCGAATGCGTCGGAAGTAATATAGCTCCAATAATATACAGAAGGAATGCCTTCGTATACGTCACGAAATCTTGAGGAGTGTATTCATCCGGTAGCACGCCGTACTGCTCTCTCAGCCATTTAAGCTTGACGCCGTTTGTTGTAAGCGCTGCCCTTGGAATTCCCGGAAAATACTGCATAGCCATATTCGCTATGGATGCAGACGGCACGTTCAAAGTAACGGGTCTGCCGTGACATGGGATTCCAAGTATAAATCCGACGTCCTCTAACGTAACAGTCATTTCACCAAACCGGAAGTGAAATGAGTTCGTCTCGCTCCTCCATCGTTCAACTAGAGCGGATATAAGGCAATCGTCGTGTCGAGACCATTTCCCGGGATCGGTGAACAGGGTTAAATTTTGACGGTGTAATAGCTGTATTTGTTCCTCGTTTAGTACCCACTCTTCAAGGTGCCTTGTGCTTTGAATTGTTTCCAAAACACCCCTATCGACACCGTCAAATACGTGCCTCGCGACGTGGTCATCGTCATCGTATAGGATTGATGTATCATGAGGTCCAGAGCTGAAATTCATACCTTTAAGAACAAAATATAATTATAAACCAACTTAGCGTCCATAATATCCATAATATTTACATTCCAAAACTATAACTGGATCTTTAACCTAGCTTACCAACACATTAGCAATAGTCATTATTTCAATGTATTAAAACAAATCCTCAATTCCCACCACTCCGAACGCTTAATTACGCTAGTTCCCACTGAATTTAGCGCCAACGTGGTTATATAGCAATATATAGCCCGATGGCCCCTACACCTCCAACACCTCAAAACCGCTTTAAAGTCAAGTTTTTAAATGTATTACGTCAATTATATACCAAATATATCAGGAAAAATTTTAAAGGGGGCAAGTTACCAAAACACCCGCTACTTATGCAAAATATCCCCTGGCAGTCATCGCCGGTGCGTCACAAGGTTCAGAACATCTGGAACAAAATAAGTTTTCGGGTGTCTCACACCCTTTCCTGAACTAAAAGTTATTTTAAGGTATGAATTTTAAGCTGGATCCTTCCTAGCAAAATAGCCCCCGATCAGCGGCAAATTACCGAAATGCCCCTGAGCGTTCACTATCACCCCAACGCCCCCGAACCAGCTTCAAAACAACATTTCAGGTGGTTTACTTACATTTCTGGACTAAAAAGTCGTTTGAAAAACTTGGCACGGGAAAATTACCAAAACACCCCTACGCGCGCCACGTCAGCTTCAAAACAACATTTCAGGTTTTGTAATTATATTTCTGGACTAAAAAGTCCGTCAAAAAACTTAGCACTGTAAAATTACCGAAATACCCCTCTCGGGGCGGCGAATTACCGAAATGCCCCCTGGCATAAAAAAATATCAAAAGTGCTTCGAAATGCTACTTGAGGCTTCCTGAATTCATTCTTGACATAAAAAGTATTTTACGGAGGTTTCGCCCAAAAATCGCGAACCGGTGTCCGGATCAAGCGCTTAAAGGGCCGTTCGGCCAAAAAAATAGGTAACGGCTTCGGAATGGCCCGAATTCCTGGGGAATGGAACTTCCCAACATCCTAGGATTCTCATAAAAGTTTCGCGCGAAATCGCGCTAGCTTGATATTTTAAAATACACTGCAGAGTTACAAGGTTCCCCGTATCAGTTAACCCCTTTCCAGTCTTTGGAAAAATCTGAAATTTTTACCTGAGACAGATCCTTTAAGAATAACTAGGGTCTCTTTTTTGCATTTTGGCAAAATCTAGCTCTAGCTATTTTTTATAAATTCGTGAAAAACTGTCTATATTTGGCACCCTAAAAAATCGCTGTTTTGGAATCTATAAATGTAATACGCTGATTTGTATAAACCTAACATTGAATTATAAGGAAATTCAAAATACTTACTTGTTGTGACTTGATGTATTTAAAGAAAAAACTACCGATCTTCTAGCGGTTATCCACCGATCTTCTAGCGTAAAATTTTTTGATTTGTATTGTTATGGAGATTATGTAGGTGAGATATGAAGTACGAAGGAAGTTGGTAAAAGATGACAGAAGAAGGGTTCGGGGGAGGGGATTATAAAGAGAGAAGCGAGGAAGAGAGAAGAAAAAAGACAGAAAAAAGTGAGGAAGGGTGGGTGTTTATGCGGTCAAAGGCTGCTGCAAAAAAAAAATTTCGGCAGAAGGACACCACGTTGGGCATCACGGGGGAGGGAAGGACGACACGTGGCATCGTGGGGAAGGACACCAGGTGGGGCATCACGCGGGGGGGGCGCCACGTGGCAGGGAGGGGGGAGGGACCAACCGCGGGTTGTAGGAGCGGTTGGGCCCTGCGGATGAGGGGAGGGGACGCCACGTGGCAGAGGGAGGGGACCAACCGCGGGTTGTAGGAGCGGTTGGGCCACGTGGCAGGGGGAGGGGACGCCACGTGGCAGAGGGAGGGGACCAACCGCGGGTGGTACCAGCGGTTGGGCCACGTGGCAGGGGGAGGGGACGCCACGTGGCAGAGGGAGGGGACCAACCGCGGGTGGTACCAGCGGTTGGGCCACGTGGCAGGGGGAGGGGACGCCACGTGGCAGGGGAGGGGACCAACCGCGGGTGGTACCAGCGGTTGGGCCACGTGGCAGGGGGAGGGGACGCCACGTGGCAGGGCGGGAGACCAACCGCTGGTACCACCAGCGGTTGGGCCACGTGGCAGGGGGAGGGGATGCCACGTGGCAGGGCCATCGCCAATACCGCCGGTTGGCCATGCTGGTGGGCCACGTGGCAGGGGGAGGGGACGCCACGTGGCAGGGGCCATGGGGTTGGGCCACGTGGCAGGGGTGGGGGACGGCACGTGGCAGGCATATTAATGCCAACCGCTGGTTGTGCATGCGGTTGGTGTCCTTTTTCTCTCTCTCGCCATTTTCTCACCATTTCTCGTGCCTTTTTTGCCATTAATGCAGTGGCCGTACACCTTTTTCGCCTTTTTGCGCCACGTGGCCAACCGCTGCTCTTACCTGCGGTTCGGTGGAGAAATTGTTATTTCTCCACCGGTGGGTGTGGATCGGTCCCCTATATATATAT
>JAVXUP010004802.1:0-25960 GCA_033070095.1 Escallonia herrerae | reverse complement strand
TTTGTTTTTGCAGCTATATATTTTTTAAACATACAAACTGACGTTGGTCATATACTTGTTCTTTGAGTGCTGTACTTTGGGTGCAGAATTGTTCAATCACGGTCACGCTCCCACCTGGAACTTCGCTCCCAAATCTCTCACCCTCTCCCGCTCCCACAACAAAGCACACTATAGTAGTGACAATCCCGCTCCAGAACCTCTCACCCGAGCCTACTCCCACCAACGCTTCACGGCAACTAAGGGCTGTACTATCAATTCATGGTTAGGAATCACTATTTTGCTCATGTAATCATGTCTTGAGCCAAGTCCTGCATTAACGTGTCATAGCCGCTTGCTAAACAAAACAATCTCTCCAGTCACTTTAGAGGCCCTTATACCGGATGCTGGACTGCTTACTTCATTTTTATTGTATGCATCAAAACCTTCCCTCGAGGCTTATATTTCGAGGTGTGATCTGGAAAATATGACTTCGTGAGTCCGAAGATCTACACAAACCTTACATCTTTTCGTCATCATAACAGAAGTAGTGGTCGACTAACTTGATAAACTAAGTGCACAAATCTTTGAAAGGAAACTTTGCACCAAAGTGGCTTGGTGCCCAATCAGCAATTGTCGTAGAAATCTTCAGTAAATTTTGCTTTTGTTCAATATTTACACCTTTTCTTTTTGTGGAGTGTGCTGATTAGTGAATCGGACAGAAAAACTAATAATAGGAAAATTAAAATGACCACCTTAAGAAAGTATCTATTTTTTCTTTTGGTATCTGAATCTCCAAAAAAGTTTAGCATTTTAACTTGTGGTGTCCATCCATTTTCTCTGTTTGCAGACCTCACTACGCTTTGTTATTTATTATCTTGCCTTCCAGTCATTATTCTGATTGCATTTATTCTGGTGATTTTTTTTTGCTAGTATTAAGTTTGTTGATGGTCACCATCCAACATTCATAATTTGATCCCGCAAGTTTCTGAACATGATGCTTGATGGTCCAATAGCCTTTCAGATGTTTAATAGTGTAATCCCTTCTCGTGGCTATTTGGTGAACTCTTCTTTGGCTTTGTAGGTCTGCTACAATCACACACACACTGCAGTCCATCCACTGTATCTTCTAACAGATGAATTCTAGATAGATAAACTTCACTGTTTGGTTTCTCTTGACCATCAAATCATATGCTTTTATTCATGGGCATCAATTCCCTTGATTTATTAGGCTTCCCATAGAGGAAAAAGCACATCCCAGTATCCTGGTCTGTTAATCCCCCGTCTATGCTGTTCCAACTGAGTACAATTCATCACTTTTCAGCCCTCCTAACGCTAACGCTACAATAGGATCTTGGAATCCACGATGGAAAGGAAAGAAATGAAGATAAATAGATATCCTTCTTGTTTGATTGCTTAGGAAAATAGGACAATGTGTGAAATGCATTTCCAGTTCCATTTAGTTTTCATGAATTTTTTTCCCCTGAAAAAAGACAAAATCTTGCCCTTCGTCCAAAATCCAAAAATAGACTAAATCAACCCCTAAATAATAAATCATGAAGAATAAAGGAAAACAAGAATGGTCTCATTGAGGTTAGGAGCAACTTTGGCTATTCATTTACGTTTTTTTTCATGCCTGTCAACTTATCTTTGGAATTGGTTATGAGTTTCCCTTTTGACGACTTCAGTTGGGACATTCCAGAGGCTTTTCATGATTTCTTATCTTGATGGAGAGATCCTGGTAAGTTATTGTTTATTTAGTAGACATCACACTGGAATTAAGTTAAACTCCTCTTACCTTCAAATATAATCTGGATGACGTAATTGCAGAATTGGATAACAGTACTAATGACCCTTTGCTCTTAAAGTGTTCCCGTTATTAACATTTTTGTACAGTAGTTGCCTCTTCTTTTAGTTTTGGAGAATCACCTAGTGGGAAGAACACATCTGATTGTTTGGCAATGTGATTTCGGAGCTCCTATCAATTGCCCCAGAATTGTTGCAGATGAAAACAATTGGACTAATGCTAACTTGTACTATTCCTTTAGTTATCTTAGTTATTTTGGGTTAGCGGCAATTTGTTGTCACCTTCAGGTATAATTATCACCACCTTACATCCTGTTCTAGAGATGTCAAAAGGCGGCCCGGCCCTAAATAGGCCCGAGCTGGCCCAGCCCTAAAGATGAATAGTGCTGGCCCTAACCCGTAGGGCCTTGGGCTAGGGCTAGGTCTAGGCCTAATATTTTCCAAATTTGGCCCGGCCCAGCCCCGCCCTACAAAGGCCCCAGGTCAGGCCAGGCCCCCAGCCCAGTTCTGCCCTCTTTTCGCCCTCTTTTCAGTCCTATTCTGGCCCGGCCCTTTGGCCCTAAACCATTTTGAGTTTTTTTTTTCTTTCCCTTCTTTCTCGTGCCTCATTCTCTCTTTACCTCATATTTTTCTCTTTCTATTTAACTTTTTGGACATGCACATTTCTTTTCAGCTCATGATTATGGTTCCTACTTTTTTATCTACTTTTATTTGCAAGGCTCCTCAGTATTAGTTTCATGGAATTATGAAGAAAAAATATATATTTGTTTGTCTAGAAACTAGAAACAACACAATTTAAGCAATGGAAATGGAGAATATAACTCCAAAAAGCACGGGAAAGTTCACGGTAAAAAGGGTCTAATGATGCATGCTTCTAATGAGATACCTAATACTACGTAAAATGCAAAGCTAGAGGTACGTTTAAGTGAAATTTTTAGAGATATCATTGGAAAAAGTTTTGTAGGTATCCATTGTTGAGTTTAGATAACAAAAAACTTCATAACTAAAAGTTATATTTTTTCCTGTGAACAGATTGTCTTGTTGCGAACAAAATTACTCTTTGTTGCTAATTAGTATTCTCAAATAGCGTAAAAGTAAAGCTCAAAGGCACTTCATTAGCCACGAGAGAGATATTGAATGGTTTAGGGCCTATCAATTGCATTTATTTCGTGAATTAATATTTTTGCAAGCAAAAAAGGAAATAAAAAAGGGCCCGGGCCAGGCCCTAGGCCCGGCCCTAAAGTTAGGGCCTAGGGCTTGGGCCTGGACAGGGTCTCCATTTCCTAGATTTGGGCCCGGCCCGGTTTCCAAGGCCCAAAGCCCTAAATGGCCCGGCCCATTTTCTGGCCCTCTGGGCCCGGGCTGGGTCAGCCCAAGCCCGGCCCTTTGGCACCTCTATCCTGTTCGGTCTTTCAGCCTTTTCTAATGTCAGCACAGGCGTGCATTTTGTTTATCGTTGTAGAAGACATTCGTCTTTGTCGCACGAGCCACAAGCCAAGGAAAATACATTTGTTTACCTTGTGGAACATAAAGTTCGTTTCTGTTGTTCAATAGAAATAGTGCTTTGCTTTTGTTGTTATGTAAAATGCTTTGAGATGGATGAAGGTGGAATAAACTTTACCTACAATCTGTCTGGCAAACTATAAAGACTTGACACCAACTTATTTTTAGCCTGACCATTTATACGCTGTTCTGCCTCTACCCCCTGGTTGACTCTTGCACATTATTAAAATTACTGTTTCATTTTTATGTGGAAGACTACATCCATTCCAGAAAATAATTGAAGAAAAAATAAAAGAAAGGAAATTGGTATGTTGATGTATTTTCCATTAACTGGTCTAGGAGCCACCTTTATTTAAGTCTCCTCAATCGTTGGGCCGGGCCGCATTTATCAGGAATTATTGATGGCAATTTTTTTGGGTTAATGTATGAATTATGATGGTGTTAACTGATTCTGACACTGTAGATTTAGTACCTGCTTATTCATTTCTGCACTCTCGTTTTGGTCCTTGTGATCTTGTCCATCTAAATTCTACTGCTGGTATGGCTGCAGATAATAAGGGATACGGCTGGAATACCCGAAGTTCTTACAAGGTTAGATGCGGAGCCATCTCTAGTGGAAGCCGTCCCAGAATATGAGAGTTAAACGAGTTTGCTTCCACTGTAAGAACCAAAACTATTTCTTTAAACCGAATGAAAATGTAGAGGCACAATACATTTTTGGCCTTCCCCTCCCAACCACTTCATTATACTTTAATGTCTTTTATGGTTAAAACGACCGGCATTGGGAAGAAGTTTTGTGATATGCATGTCAAGTTGACTGATGAGGTAGTGATGCACTGGTTGGTGTCTAAAACATCTTTTCTGATTCACACTTGGTAATACTTGTTGCTGAAAGAGAAATTACTTTTGCTTCCGCAACGTGATTCGTATTAGTATTGACTTTATTTGCGATGGTCACGCGATTGTTTTTAAAAACTTGAAAACTACAGGTTCCAATGAAAGTGGTGATTATTGAGAAGTTGGTGTCAGCTGTGAAGCCACTTGACTAAAAACGTGCCTGGCCGTGTTGACTCCCGTTTGTTGTGCAGGTTAGTGTGGTACGTCCCGTCGCTTCTCAAAGCCTTTGCCTAGAGAGATTTGTTATGGGCAAGTGTTACAGAAGCTCGAGCTCACTAGTTTAACGCCTTTCACATACCCTGTTCGTCCTTTGAAAGAGACCTTGCTTTACAAAATTATATACAATCTTTTACTTTCGACTCCCCTTATTCAATCTATTATGGTGTTCTTTATTGCAAAATGGAAGAAAGGTGTCTATTATGTACTGGACAATGGCAGTAGTTTTTTGGCTCGCTATCTGGACTTTAGTAAAGACCTGTTGACCTTAAGGAAACTGCCCGCCATCCTCTGTCTCTCTTGTAAACATAAAATGTCATTTTTGGATTTTGGATCCATTCCGAATTCTGAGTGTTGCTGCGTTTAGAATTGTACAAAAAACTTGGCATATACCGACGGTGAAGGAAGAGGTAAAAAGCTGGCAGAAACATGGCATAGAGACTCCAGTGTAGCTTTCTGCAGCAGTTGTTACTTTTAGTGATTAAAGATTGGTAGTGACACTATATTTGTTGGTTTATTTTGTATAATACTAAAGATTATCTATATGTTACCTTTAGGAGTTGATTGCTCTAGACTCTCTGGTTGCTTTCTTCTAATCTGTTAATCTTCCTCGTAGTTCTAAGTACAAATTACCATTACATTTCCCCTTTATTCATAGTCTTTATTAAATAAATAAATGTAGTTTTCAACTAGTTCTGCCTATAACATAAGATTAAAGGGCTGGTCTTCCAAATTCCTTTCAGTTGCTGGTAAAATAACTCTTATCAAGTATGTTCTTTTCTCTATTCCTATTCATCACCTATTCTGTCCACCAATTCTTAGCTAACTTCTTATGGAGCAATAACAATGCATCCACGAGGGAAAATTTTGGCAACTAACCATGTTGCTTTTAGTTGCAAAATGGCCTTATAATTAAGGTGCAATGTGTCCATTTCTGATGTCATCTTTTAAGGAGGCACTAACATTGCAAAGTCTTAACTTCTAACATTTGTGATTGCACCCCTCAATTCCATAAACACTACCACCAACCCGCTGCCTCATAATCTGGCATCATCTCTGGCCAGAATTCGCTTTTCTCTGTCGGAGAACAGATGTTCCCTCCTTTTTGTGGTCCGCCTCCAATTTTGTCGCAATTGGAAGGGAGAAAGATGGAGGCTGTAGATCCGGTGGTGATGGTGATGGGTGGCAGCATGTCGTGGATCTTGGTCGCGATAGCATGGAAGTATCGGATTTAAATGGGTGTTGTGGCTACTTTGCAATTCGCGTGTGCAGGCATTTGTGTGTGTTTGTATGTGCGCTACTGTGTGGAGGAAGATGTGGTGACAATGGGCAGCTGTGGCGGCGTGAGCTGGCGGTGGGTGGTGTGGTGAGGTGAAGGTGTTGGGCTGTGGTAGTGGCGTTTGTTGAAGGTGGTGTGGTGGGGCTACACGTTGGGGGGTGGTCATTGGTGAAGGTGACAGTGGAGGTAGGCATCTGTGGACAGTGGTGGTGGTGTTTGGTAAAGGTGACGGTGGTGATGTGTGGTGGTGAAAGGTGAAGGGGTCAAAGTAGAAATGAATATATTCATTGAGTTTTACGAGTGTAAGTTTTGCAGCCATATTGCAACAACATGGCTTGCTGTCAAATTTCTCCACATCAACAAACTATTGGGTTGTGTAGTTGTATGGGTCAAAATGCAAACACCCAATCGAATTGTAGGCAAAGGCTATACTCGATTCCAAGAAGATTCTTTTCGACCTTTCCCAAAGGACTTGTCCAAGTTATTCGGAAAACAGTATAAAAAAAAAAAGATGTAGATTGTTTATCCAAACGTAAAATGAAAACATCTAATAACTACTAAGAAGGCTTGAACAAACTAGTCTAATCCCGTGATTAGACAAATTTTTTCAAATAATTAACACTTAAAAAATAACTACGCCAATTAGGAAAGAATGTCTCCCAACATATGTATAACTGCCCTCTAGAAGATAGAATCACGTTAAACACAAGCTAATTTCTTCACATGAAAAATAATTTGCAAACTTGCATCCATCATTATCTCATTTTTCCAATTATAATATTAAACCTCAAAGCCTTTTAGTGACAATTGGTTAAGAACAAGTGACTAACTTTTAGTGGCTATTAATGGTGTTTAAGACAATGACATATGGATTAAGACTTTAATATCATAGACAAATAGCATTTTTGTATAAGTTTGACATTGCGGGTCGATGAGCTGGATTGCCAATTCTAGTATTATTACTAAGATGAAGACCTCTTTTCTTTATCTATTCATGTTCAAGTTGTAATGGGTACAAGCCTCCCTAAAAATCAATGTTAAGGCACATTTGATATAGAAAATAAGCATAAAAGTGGACTTGCCTAAGCCCCAAGTCAACGTTAATTATGAACCTTGGTTTTTAATCTTAGAATTATATAGGTGAAAATGTGTTTTTCTCTTGGCATTTATATACTTTATGTATCACCACGAAGCACGCCAAACTAATTTTGTTTTTTTTTTGTGGAAATATTGTGTATAATAGTATTGTGGTTTGAGATTATTGCAAAAAACCCTCTAAGGTTGCAAAAGTCACAAATAGGACTTTATAATGCTAATTTTGTTGCAACGGTTAGAGAAATCGTTCAAATTAACGGACCTCATTTTTCACTCTCTTAAGGAATGCCTTTCGTACAATTTATTAGTCAAAAAGACTAAAGTTCCCTTCCATTCTTTTTTTTTTTCCCACTCATGTCTCAATTTCTTCTCCACTCCACTCCAACGAAAACCTAACCCTACTCGCCACCTTCGTCAACACAGCCTCATCTGCCACCACCTCACCCCCCGTAATGATCCCATTCCCATCCACCCCTTGCGAACCGCTGCAAACCCGATCCACCCCCTACGGCGACGCGACCAACCCCACTATCAACCCAAGTCATGTGCGCCACTGCCGCAGGATTCATCCACCCACCACGATACCTCCGCCGCCTCCTCCAGTCCTGCCATCAGTCCCAAGCGTATTTTTTGTCAGCCCCACCATCAACCCCACACACCGTTTCCACCAACCCATCCAACACTCTACAACTCAACCCCACGAGCCTAGCCCTATCCAACACACCACCATTTAAACAAAAAAACCCTAGATCTACAATTCCAATTGAATTCATGTTATTCTAGATCTACTTTTTCGTCTTTTCCATGCTAATTGGATCGTATGATGGTGCATCGTGAATTTGTGCTCCACCAGCATCTACCCATGGTGATGGTGAGAAGATGGGCCGGAGCTGTGATAAGGAGAAGAGGAGTGACGACTGTCGGGGATGATGGAGAAAAATTGGCAGCAAGCAGCGTTAAAATGATGAGCTGTTGAATCAGCCAAAGTCTTGTAGGGGTTATACATAAGGCCAAATTTATGATGCAACACTTTTGCGACCTCAGGCGTTTTTTTTTTTTGTTGCAATTTTTATAACTATATGATTTTTTGCAACAACCCCAAATCACAAGCAATGGTAACTCGTCACAATTTTCCCGTCTTTTGTAGAATGTATCTAATAACTTGGATGACAATGCATACTTCTTGCTATCATTTTGAGCTGCTTAGTGAATTGTATTCACCGTATTAATAAAATAAGTAGCGCTACGTGATAATGTGTCTCAAATTTCTTAAAAGGCTAATTACTTATTTATATCTTATTTATATTAAAGAGGCCAGGAAAATGAGGATAAGACTGAAAAAATTGATATTCATCTTTTAGGCAGTTAAATGGCCCTCTCATCCTTTACCCCAAATATCATGCCTTTCATAAGACTTGAACCTGTGACCTTGTAGATAGAGGAGATTTATGACCTTGAAGTATATATTGTGATGTTAAGTTTATTTCATATAATAACGGTATCAATGTTTTTGTAGACATATTCTCAATGTCCTTGTGGATATTATATACTACTACGTTCTTCATGAGCCTTTTATTATGAGCTTCTTCTGCAGACATAGTATCGACCACCTTTATGAGCTTTTTTGTTAATCCAATTTAAAACATTTTCATAGACGTGAACATAAAAATAAAAGAGAAAAAGTTCCACCAAATAAAAGTAACTCTAGAGATATGGATCCATCGATGACGCTCCATGTGCAATCAATAGGTGCACAAAATTATGACGAGCATACTGCTTCAGAAAAATAAGAAATGACCCATGTGTACTTTGGAGGGCGTACAAAAAAATTATTCGAGTTATTTAAATGGATTTAAAACTGTGATATAATTGCATACACGTTGTTTACCATTTATTTACTTTTTATGGTATGGTTTGGTAGTCAAACAGATAGCATTTGATCGTGGGAGAGGTTAAGAAAATTAACCTTAATTTATAATCAAGTTTTCAACATTGTACAACTACGCTTTATGTCAGCAGAACAAGCTGATCGAACCACTGCTGGTTTCATGAATCTCATGAGCTGTCAATTATCTGATTCATGGGACAGTATTTAGGTAAGAACTATTTTAATTATAGTGATTCTTGCAAGAAAAGTAATCTCAATATATGAACCTTTAACTTTGCAGAGCTCTGATCTGGTTTGCCAAACAAACATCCTTCTTCAGGAAAGGATGGTCTTTCAAGAACCGAATACCAAGAGTCACATGGAATCAGCTAATAGGAATGTTGTGTGTGTGTGTGTGTGTTCAGAGAGAGAGAGAGAGATGAGACCCACATGGGAAATACAAAAGCCAAGTGTAAACATCCAAGAGATAGAAACAAATCCCACACCCAGAATCCGTAAAGACCAGAAACAGGAGCTTGAAAGAAAACAAAACAACAGAAATATCATACAGTGACTGGGAAAGACCTCCAAATGTGGCATAGAGATGAAAGAGAGCAACTTTCTCTACAAAATGAAGACAAAACAAGAACCATAAAATACAATCATGAGAAGTATATATATATATTCATCCTTATATTTACAGCAGAGACTGGAAATTAAACATAATATGATTAGCTAGAAATGGAATGTAGCTAAACCCTAATTAAAACCCAACAAGAAGGATTAGCTAAAAAATAATTAATGAAATAGTCATAGTTATTAACCAAGATCAACAACTAAGCGGCAAGCTGAGCCTCTCCATAGGCATCCATGTGAGAAGCATCCAGAGGAAGCATTGGAAACTCACTAAGCTCTTGCATGAACCCATACTCCAAATCCGCAAACCCGCCCAAGAACCCGCCACCCGAATTCGCCCCGCCCCATATCTCCTCTTCTTCATCCTTGATCATCCCTCTGAACTCCATCTTCTTCGCCGCGGCCGCCTTGCTGGAAAACCCTTCCTTCCTAGGGTTCATTCTTGTCCTCTTCTTCTTGTTGGTGGCACGATTGTCTTCCGTTGGCTTTCCGGTAAGCCGCTGAACGAGCTCTCTGAAGTTCGCCACGTCAGTTTTGATGATCTCCGGTGCAAATATGTGGATTATGCGGATTTTCGGCTTCGCTTTGGATACCAAGTGTGAGTCCCTTTGCGTGGCCAGAGGTGATGGTGAGGCTTTATTACCTTGAAAACAAGCTTGTTTCCCATGCATCATCACCATCCCTTCCATGGAGTTATACATCAAGTTGAAAGGCAGATAGAAAATAAGAGAAGATGTTAGGGGGTGGATGTTGAAAGGATGTGGTGGTTGGTATATATTTTAGAGGGGCCGATGGAGAAGTTTATATAGGTGAGGAAGCAAAGTGTTAAGATTGTTTATGTAAGTGTAGGGACAAGAGAGAAAATTTAAAGGGAAAAACAAGCTGTCTGTTGAGGGCAAGGATTGGATGAACCCTAGTCTGACATATTGGAGGAGAGAGTCAATAAAGTAAACATCTCAAATGGTCCCCCATTTCCTGTATCCCTGTACTTAGTTGTGCATATAATAGTCTGTAGTCTGTTAATGGTGATTGCATTTCTTTAGACAATTTGATTATACTTAAATTAATGATGCATTAAAGTGACGTTTTTCTCTTTGATTTATCGGAGGTCACTTCACCTGAGCTGCAGATTGATTTACAGAACGTGATCAATGTGGGGTAATTTTTCTTCTCCCTTAACCTCTCCGGCTGTGGGCCATCGATCTGAGGTCTCTAGTATGCTGCCAAAGGTTAGTCAAATCTGTTGATGGGATGATTATTAATGAAAATTCAAATTCAGATTTAAAATCAGTTTGATGCAGAAGATTTGGTAACCTAGCCATCTCTCTCCAAGAAAATAAGATCAGATTTAATGTTTAATTTTCAAAAGGAGTTGTCCACCGAGTAGCTACCTTATGTATATATGTTGAAGAGATAGAGAAGACTTTCTGAAGTCTTGGAATACACTTCCTCTGCTTTTCTTTAATTATTATAACTATGTCCAATCACAATAATATTGAGAGATACAGTGATTACTACTTGTTGATGTGGTTATCATCAAGTTCCTCTAACCTAAAACGAGAAAAACAATCCCTTTTGCTACCGAACTTATGTAGGAAGAAAGTGATATTTCACCACTTTCGTAAACATAGTCGCCCACTTGCATATGGATTTCTGCTCGAGCTTCATTTTCATTGCAGTATTGAGCCTCAGAAGTGTGTCAGAAAGCCACACCACTCTTCCCTACGTAGAACTCTTGAGGAAACTATGTTGCTTTTGTAAGTACTTCCCAAAATGAAGAAAAATTCTCTCATCATGTATGCCATGTTTGCTCACTCGAAATTTTTACAATTAACACACCGAAAAAGGTTAATTTGGTCACAGTCAAATTCTCACGTGGGTACGTATGCTTGATGCCATCGCAAATGTCATGGCTTGCATAAACATAAAGGATAAATGAATGGACTTATCCCCGTTTCTTTGTTTTGTAAAGGTTCTTTTTAGTTACGGAGGTAGCTAGCGAGGAAAAGGAAGAAGAAGCATATCATATGAAATTTTGATATCTGGTTGCAGTCTGTAGTTGATGCTTAGATGCTGCGAGAGGCCATAGACAAGTAATTCCATTTCGCTCGATTATTCTACTATCGCTGGTTAACTTCTGTATACGGTAAAATCTTGTCTATATTTACAATTGTAACGTTTTCAAAGCAAACACATATACTTTTTCATTCTCAAAACTACGCAAGAGCAAGGCAATAGCGTAATGGTAATTTGTAGTCTCTCCGTCTATCTCGGCACGACGTCACAATTCGCATTGACGGTAGCAGAAGAAGTACGAAAATGTCGGCTTGAATTCAGAAGGATACATCAAGAAAACAAATCTCTCTCAGTTCCTCCCTCCCTCCCTCACAGAAATAGATTTGATGTGTGCAAGTATCCAGATTTGCATCGATTTCATATGCAGTATTCACTTCACCCTTTTTCATTTGTCACTTTGTGAATTGCTTTGACATGAAATTCCCCTGCCGGTTATTGTACGGTCCTTAGTCATTAGTACTGAGTAATGGCGCTTTCAAGTATCAATCCGAACAATCTTTATCTATCTCCTGACCATAAAATAAACCTAATTACTAAATTAATTATTTCTCTCCACTACTCTCCACTTTTTTTTGGTTTGGACGGTAAGGGACATCCTCAGATCGGCTTCACCATCAATCGAGATCGACTAAGTTCCCTCCCAGACAATCTCAAGGGTGCACCTCCCTCACTGACTTGGTGCATTCGAAGAAATACTTAAATCCAAGAAGTCAAAGAAATGAGCAAAACTTCCTGAACGACCAGGTCAACCCCCTCCACTTTTTTAAATACCTATCTTCTCTTGGTTTATCTGCTAATCAAGTGTTACATGGTCTTGTCTCTATTGTTTTGGACTTTACTCTTCATCCTCTAATGGAAGAGGAGATCATATAAGTTAGTGCTACGTACATTTTATGGTCGCTTCTGGTAATTGTCACGCATTAAACCATCCTTGTCATGTTACTTGTGATAGACAGCATTTGTCATGTTAAAATCAGCATTTGTCATGTTACTTGTGAAGTGTACGGCTTGTATGGTATATATGTCCTGCGCGTAGTGCATATTGCATAACTATGCTCACCACCTGCACTATGAGAGTACTGAGGCCATGAAACTAGCTAGCTTGACTAGTTAAAATCAGTGCACACTCACATGTAATCCTCTTTTATGAAATTAACATGAATCATATTCAAAGCGTTGTCTCGCGCTCATTTTCGCTTAAGCTTCATTCAAATTTAGTCGTGCAGTCGAGATCAATTATTCTTAGACTCAATAATTGTGTGGATGCATCGAGTTTCAGCTTAATTTCGCATGTTCCTAATTCTCTACAAGAGTTAAGTTTGAACTGCTCCTCGAGGAGGGGTCACATTATTTAGGAAGAAAGGAACATTACACTATTCAATCATACTTATATATATATATATATATATATATATATATATATATATATATATATATATATATATATATATATATATATGGGTTCAGCTATGATGCTTTTCTTACTACTTTTCTACATTTTTGGACCCCTCAAAAATGATCAAAGTGCAGGCATGGAATGCACGCACAAAAGGTATTCTACGTGTAAAAGATCATCCGTGCAAAGATTGTAACCGTGGGATTTGCACGTGGACTGACTGCACAAGCAGAAAACGCGTATCTTCATGGTGATCTGTGCCATGTATATCACGTCATCACCAAAATTCTCTTGACGAAGCAAAAATCACACACACACACACACACGCGAGGGTCGAGTCAGGCCGGCCGGGCCGGCTCAGTGAGCAAAGAGCACAGGTGAGGTTTTGGGGGTTCAGCTCACGGGTGCCACGTGGAGACGTGGGTGCACCCTACCTAGGCATTCCTTAGCGGGTGCCAGCCGACAAATTAAATCAAAGCCAGCTTGGAGGATTCTCTTGAACGTGTGTTCCTGTCTTTACTAATCCGATAACTTTAGATGGTTGGAGACCATCCATGAACTACTGCTCATATATTATACCATTCTCAAAATGTCATTTCTGAAATGTCATTTCTGAAGTAACATTTTGTCCTTAGTTTCATTTTTGATGACTAAAGGAAATACATAAAATGATAAGAGACGTAAAAACTTATGGAAAAGGGTAATTAAATATTTTAACCGAACCGTTTCTGCTCATGAATCCGTTTGTTTAGGGTCGTTCATAAAGGAGTGAACATACTCTTACCTACAAAAACAAAAAGAAATTATTAGTATTTTCGTAACATAATCTAATTAATGTTCGTAATATACAGCTGTTTTCAATCCAGAATAAAAAGGATAAATAAATTTGTCTCCAATGAAATAGCACTCAAATATGTGTTAAATTAAAGAAAGGGGACTGGTATTAGTTAATATAGAGAGATATGGAGTACGGTAAAGCGAGTTCAGCGTGATTCAAAATTCGAGCTTAAACACAAATTGGTCGAACACGCATTTGAACAAAAATTTTGTGCTCTATACTTGCACATAAATTTTGTGCCCTATACGTAAAAATACAAGCCAAACTCAAAGTCGGTGAACATAGGTAATCCAACCTGACCCGGGTGTTTCACGGCAGAATGACCTAGTACATGTTTATTCATTATACCCTTAAGCTGTAAGTGAATGCACACCCTCTTGTTTGCCTTTTAGTCAAAGATTATTGGAACCATTTTCTGTTCAAACGCTGGCAAAATTTGTTCAGCTGAATTTCCCATTATGAAAGGAAACTTTACCTATTTTCACTTTCATTCAGCGAAAGGTGGATCGTTTATATTAAGTACTTTAAGCTTTGAAAGATATCGCTTGGGGAAAGGTGGATCGTTTATATTAAGTACTTTAAGCTTTGAAAGATATCGCGTTTAAAACCCTACGGGGTAGGAAAATGACATATATCTTTGATCGGATAACTCTAAGGAAGCTGTTTCTAATTTTCGTACCATCGAACAGTCATATAGTATTAAATTGCAGCTCTGCCAGTACTATAAAAAAAAAATGTCACATGCATCGCGTTTACACTTGGGAATCATTTCCATTCCTCTCTCTCCATTGACATATATTATGCATCAATCCATTTGTGTACTGATAAAAATCAGGATGCATGAGAGGACTTAGACATTATAAGCCAAGGTCTTTTAACTGCTCTTACGTAAAGAAGTTGAAAATTGATTTGCTTTCATACAGCACTAGTTGGAACAAAAGAGTCTACTTCAATAACCGTAAATTTCACACACACTATCTTATGTCAGAATTTCACTTATTTACATTGATCGAGCAACTATAGATCATCATTTCACCTCTTTACATTGATCGAGCAACTATAGATCATCATTTCCAGGAAGCCAGTGGCCTAGCCAAGTTCGCTTCTGAGGCCGTATCCAGGTATATCAGGACTGGGTTCACGTGAGCCGTACTTAAGAGTTTACTTAATCAGGATTCCTCCCTTTAACATATAGGAACTCTAGTAAAATGGTGCCCGGCCCACGTCTGTTGTGTATATATGGGGGAGTGTCGTGACTTTTTACATATTTACATAGCCAAAGAAACTCCTAAAAACTTTCATCAGTAATGTATGATATTTGCTTGACCAGTGCTTACTTTCATCACTGTCGGATATTATTAAGAAGCAAACCACTACTACATGAAGCCGTTGAACTTGTCACTTTTGCTTACAAGACTAGATCAGTAGTCTCCATAATATGGGATCATGATTTAGATGTTTTTCGATCTATTCTTGTATAAGGAACAATATTTAGCTTTTAGTATTTTATGGTTGCTTGTCTGTAATATAAGGTTGCGACTCTTTTGTATGTCCGGAACGGTTTATTATATATTTATATGGGGACCGATCCACACCCACCGGTGGAGAAATAACAAATTTCTCCACCGAACCGCTGGTCTTACCAGCGGTTGGCCACGTGGGCAAAAAAGGCGAAAAAGGTGTACGGCCACTGCATTAATGGCAAAAAAGGCACGAGAAATGGCACGAGAAATGGTGAGAAAATGGCGAGAGAGAGAAAAAGGACACCAACCGCATGCACAACCAGCGGTTGGCATTAATATGCCTGCCACGTGCCGTCCCCCACCCCTGCCACGTGGCCCAACCCCATGGCCCCTGCCACGTGGCGTCCGCTCCCCCTGCCACGTGGCCCACCAGCATGGCCAACCGGCGGTATTAGCGATGGCCCTGCCACGTGGCATCCCCTCCCCCTGCCACGTGGCGTCCCCTCCCCCTGCCACGTGGCCCAACCGCTCGTACCACCTGCGGTTGGTCCCCTCCCTCTGCCACGTGGCGTCCCCTCCCCCTGCCACGTGGCCCAACCGTTGGTACCACCCGCGGTTGGTCCCCTCCCTCTGCCACGTGGCGTCCCCTCCCCTCATCCGCAGGGCCCAACCGCTCCTACAACCCGCGGTTGGTCCCTGCCCCCCTCCCCTGCCACGTGGCGCCCCCCCCGCGTGATGCCCCACCTGGTGTCCTTCCCCACGATGCCACGTGTCGTCCTTCCCTCCCCCGTGATGCCCCAACGTGGTGTCCTTCTGCCGAAATTTTTTTTTTTGCAGCAGCCTTTGACCGCATAAACACCCACCCTTCCTCACTTTTTTCTGTCTTTTTTCTTCTCTCTTCCTCGCTTCTCTCTTTATAATCCCCTCCCCCGAACCCTTCTTCTGCACTCTGTCATCTTTTACCAACTTCCTTCGTACTTCATATCTCACCTACATAATCTCCATAACAATACAAATCAAAAAATTTTACGCTAGAAGATCGGTGGATAACCGCTAGAAGATCGGTAGTTTTTTCTTTAAATACATCAAGTCACAACAAGTAAGTATTTTGAATTTCCTTATAATTCAATGTTAGGTTTATACAAATCAGCGTATTACATTTATAGATTCCAAAACAGCGATTTTTTAGGGTGCCAAATATAGACAGTTTTTCACGAATTTATAAAAAATAGCTAGAGCTAGATTTTGCCAAAATACAAAAAAGAGACCCTAGTTATTCTTAAAGGATCTGTCTCAGGTAAAAATTTCAGATTTTTCCAAAGACTGGAAAGGGGTTAACTGATACGGGGAACCTTGTAACTCTGCAGTGTATTTTAAAATATCAAGCTAGCGCGATTTCGCGCGAAACTTTTATGAGAATCCTAGGATGTTGGGAAGTTCCATTCCCCAGGAATTCGGGCCATTCCGAAGCCGTTACCTATTTTTTTGGCCGAACGGCCCTTTAAGCGCTTGATCCGGACACCGGTTCGCGATTTTTGGGCGAAACCTCCGTAAAATACTTTTTATGTCAAGAATGAATTCAGGAAGCCTCAAGTAGCATTTCGAAGCACTTTTGATATTTTTTTATGCCAGGGGGCATTTCGGTAATTCGCCGCCCCGAGAGGGGTATTTCGGTAATTTTACAGTGCTAAGTTTTTTGACGGACTTTTTAGTCCAGAAATATAATTACAAAACCTGAAATGTTGTTTTGAAGCTGACGTGGCGCGCGTAGGGGTGTTTTGGTAATTTTCCCGCGCCAAGGGGTGTTTTGGTAATTTTCCCGTGCCAAGTTTTTCAAACGACTTTTTAGTCCAGAAATGTAAGTAAACCACCTGAAATGTTGTTTTGAAGCTGGTTCGGGGGCGTTGGGGTGATAGTGAACGCTCAGGGGCATTTCGGTAATTTGCCGATGTTCGGGGGCTATTTTGCTAGGAAGGATCCAGCTTAAAATTCATACCTTAAAATAACTTTTAGTTCAGGAAAGGGTGTGAGACACCCGAAAACTTATTTTGTTCCAGATGTTCTGAACCTTGTGACGCACCGGCGATGACTGCCAGGGGATATTTTGCATAAGTAGCGGGTGTTTTGGTAACTTGCCCCCTTTAAAATTTTTCCTGATATATTTGGTATATAATTGACGTAATACATTTAAAAACTTGACTTTAAAGCGGTTTTGAGGTGTTGGAGGTGTAGGGGCCATCGGGCTATATATTGCTATATAACCACGTTGGCGCTAAATTCAGTGGGAACTAGCGTAATTAAGCGTTCGGAGTGGTGGGAATTGAGGATTTGTTTTAATACATTGAAATAATGACTATTGCTAATGTGTTGGTAAGCTAGGTTAAAGATCCAGTTATAGTTTTGGAATGTAAATATTATGGACGCTAAGTTGGTTTATAATTATATTTTGTTCTTAAAGGTATGAATTTCAGCTCTGGACCTCATGATACATCAATCCTATACGATGACGATGACCACGTCGCGAGGCACGTATTTGACGGTGTCGATAGGGGTGTTTTGGAAACAATTCAAAGCACAAGGCACCTTGAAGAGTGGGTACTAAACGAGGAACAAATACAGCTATTACACCGTCAAAATTTAACCCTGTTCACCGATCCCGGGAAATGGTCTCGACACGACGATTGCCTTATATCCGCTCTAGTTGAACGATGGAGGAGCGAGACGAACTCATTTCACTTCCGGTTTGGTGAAATGACTGTTACGTTAGAGGACGTCGGATTTATACTTGGAATCCCATGTCACGGCAGACCCGTTACTTTGAACGTGCCGTCTGCATCCATAGCGAATATGGCTATGCAGTATTTTCCGGGAATTCCAAGGGCAGCGCTTACAACAAACGGCGTCAAGCTTAAATGGCTGAGAGAGCAGTACGGCGTGCTACCGGATGAATACACTCCTCAAGATTTCGTGACGTATACGAAGGCATTCCTTCTGTATATTATTGGAGCTATATTACTTCCGACGCATTCGAAAAACACGGTGCATCCGAAGTATATGGTGTTCTTGGAGGATCTTGAGGAGGTATACTCCTATTCGTGGGGTTCAGCTGTCCTTGCGCACCTATATCGAGCACTGCATAAGGCTACGAGAAACGGTGCCAAGTCCATTGCCGCCTGCCTGACTCTATTACAGGTATGAGCATTTATTTTCTTGGTAGGATCCTTAGTCAATATATTCGGGATTAATTACTAATTCCATATAATGTTTGCATTCACAGGTTTGGTCTTACGAGAGGCTACCCATGGGTCGTCCACAACCGTTGGTAGATTCCGATGAGACGTGGCCTAGGGTGTGGGCCTGGGGGCCTACGACCAACCGGAGGTGGAGACGGGTAGACCCTCACCACCATCTAAAGTTCTATCGGGGGGAACTAGAGATACTAGATGCATCCCAGGTGACGTGGCAGCCATATGGCAAGGTGATGCATCTGTTGGATGAGTGGTGTTGGCAACTTCCGGTGTCGTACGTGCTGGCAGGTTTGGTTCGGGTGCCGCTCATTCACTTCGAAGAATGTGAGTTTCAGATGCCCGATCGAGCTATGAAGCAAGCTGGCTGTCCACAAGGGATACCAAAACCCGCTGTAGACATGCGGCCATACAGGGGTGGTCGAGGGCCGAACTTCGAGGTGGCTGATGCCTTGATTTTGTTGGGTGACGAGGTGCACCAGTGGAATACCTGGCAGGAAACGTATGATAGCCTTGTATCGCTGAAGCACGACGGCATTAGTACTGAGGAATACTTACAGTGGTTTCTCAGGGTGACGCGCACGAGGGTGAATCGCCCTTCCCAGGTGAAGAAGACATCGTACGCGCCACGTGAGGTCTATGACCAGTTCTGGGCATTGGCCATTGTAAGTCATGCTAGTGTTGTTTGATAATTTATTTGCGCACCTTATCGACCATTTGTCAAATATGATTAGCCATATTTTCTATGCATGTTTTTTAGGTTGACCAGGGCATTGAGGTGTTCAAGCAGCTGGAGTCGTTTGACTGGTTTGTCGCGCAGGCTCCTGACAATCTCAAGAGGTCCATTGAGAAGTACAAGACTGAAGTTCAAAACTTTAGTCTTGCGTACCGGGGTTACGAAGGGGAGCCGTCTAGTCGCCCTCGTCCTGAAGCGTACGACTATCAGCCCCAGAGTCAGGTGTGGGAGTCGTCTGGTCGCCCTCTTCCTGACGCGTACAACTATCAGCCCCAGAGTCAGGTGTGGGAGCCGTCTGGTCGCCCTCCTCCTGACGCGTACGACTATCAGCCCCAGAGTCAGGTGTGGGAGCCGTATAGTCGCTTGCCTCCTGACGCATACGACTCTCAGTGCCAGAGTCAGGTTCCCCAAGTAGGAATCCAGGCCTCGCGCCCAAGCTTTCGGTCGGACAAAGGACAAGCGACGAAGCCATTGAGGTCGGACAAGATGGCTTGGATCGACCGGCACTACTTCGGGCATGAGCCTGTCAATTCAGCAGACTTTCCCCTTGCGACATTCCTAGGTCATGAGGATATCAGAACGTTGGCGCCGGAGACAGATCTTTCAAATTTTGTCATGAACGCTTACATAGAACTGCTCCGGATTAGAGAGCAACGTTTTAACCGTTCTGAATATTTGAAGCTTAACATGTATCCCACTCATTTTGTGGAATTAACGGTGAGAGAATTCACAGAATGGAGGCGAGGGGGCGGCAGGAGTAAGTGGAAACCAGGTCGAAACGTGTTAGGCATGATGAACGCAGACTATCAATGTCCCGCTGCTGATGCGAACCTTATCATGATACCCTGTCATCATGCAAACCACTGGTTCCTATTAGTTCTCCATCCAGCGTTCAGAACGGTTCACATATACGATAGCCTAAGGGAGGACGAGCCTGGACAGCTGCTGGCACAGATGTACAACGAGTACATCACTTTAGTGGTTAGTATTTATTTTTTGACCTTGGCCCATAGTATATTGTTCTTGTCTCATAGGCTTGATTCTCGTTTTTATTGTTGGATGCAGACTACTGTCCTCTCGCTAGCATGCGGACGGCCACAGGGTGACCCTTGGACGGTCGTGATGATAAAGGACCGACCAAAGCAATATAACGGTCACGATTGCGGGATTTACGTCCTCAAGTACATGGACTACATTGCTCGCTCGGAAGTGCTCAAACACTCCTCGTGGACTAGGAAGGATGCCTTGACGTTTAGGTATAGGATAGCCTGGGAGCTGAAAAAGAATGAAGCTAGACGCCTTCATTACCATTATCCTGACGTGCGTGGCTAGCTGCTGTGATGTTACAAAAAATTGTACCAAAAAGAAATGTACATAATTTTTCGCATGCTATGAATTTGGCGCTAAAATGTGCGCGAATATACCTTTCATATGACGGCATTCGAAAAAATTACGCGTCTCGCTTTTCGCCGAAATTCATAGAAATGGGCTAACTAGCGTGCATGAGGTGCAATGAGCGAAAAAAAAGTGACAAAAAAATTTCAACTTTTTTCGGAAGCTATCAAATGCGGCCTATAGTGTGCCCGAA
Organism: Escallonia herrerae; assembly: GCA_033070095.1. NCBI lineage: Eukaryota > Viridiplantae > Streptophyta > Magnoliopsida > Escalloniales > Escalloniaceae > Escallonia > Escallonia herrerae. The sequence continues at coordinate 5,343 of JAVXUP010004802.1, read as the reverse complement.
TAGGCCCTTCCTAGGAAAACTCAAAAATTAATGTGTCTCATTTTTCGCCGAAAATCTTACAAATGGGCTAACTAGCGTGCCTGAAGTGCAATGAGCGGAAAAAAAGTGACAAAAAAATTACACTTTTTTCGGAAGCTATCAAATGGGGCCTAAAGTGTGCCCGAATAGGCCCTTCCTAGGAAAACTCAAAAATTAATGTGTCTCGTTTTTCGCCGAAAGTCTTACAAATGGGCTAACTAGCGTGCCTGAAGTGCAATGAGCGGAAAAAAAGTGACAAAAAAATTACAACTTTTTTCGGAAGCTATCAATTGGGGCCTAAAGTGTGCCCGAATAGGCCCTTCCTAGGAAAACTCAAAAATTAATGTGTCTCGTTTTTCGCCGAAAGTCTTACAAATGGGCTAACTAGCGTGCCTGAAGTGCAATGAGCGAAAAAAAAGTGACAAAAAAAATTACAACTTTTTTCGGAAGCTATCAATTGGGGCCTAAAGTGTGCCCGAAAACGGAGTTACCAAAAATATCAATAATCCACAAATCAAATCACAAATTAAAGATTGCACAAACCAAATCACAAATTTAAACATTATAAAAGTTCAATTTATACAACTGAAACATTAACCCTAACACTCTTCCTCATCATCGTCCTCCTCGACCATACTGCCAGGTTCGATACCTAACACTTTATAATGGTTTCTCTTGTCATGATCAGTCATCTTATTACACAACGCACACTTTCGTAATTTTTTTTGACCCGTTGCTTCTTCAATCGGATTCTTCATGCGTATTGCTCGTTTTCGCCCTTTTGTTTGAGAAATAATTGGATCAAAAATGTCGTCCTCCTCACGTTGTAGGTCAGTGCCGTCAATGACTGGCTGTTTGGCTCGATTGAATCTACCGCCTGGAGTTGTCCGAGTAGTCGGAGTGTCCACAGTTTCTGGTAATGCCATCCTAAACTGTGCATGCATAGCCTTATCCCGTGCGGCTGCTTCAACTTGATACCTGTACCCATCAAATGTCGACGCTGCATCCATTGATAAACCGTGCATGATGTTACAAAGGTGATTATATCGCAGCGACTCAGATTGCTCGAAATCAACTGAAACATTGGGCACGTAAGGAATGTGACCGTGGACTCTGTTGGCTTCCTTCGTCCACCGTTCCAAGATATACGGTGGAGGGATTTCACTAGCATTCTTGGCGCTCAAAACCCTCAACGCGTGTCGACAAAGTATACCTTTATGCTCAAACAGTTGACAGTTGCAATTAACCAACCCAGTGTCCTTACAAATTGCTACGGTAAAATGTCGTCTGGTCCTCGGAGCCGACGAAGAGCACGGATTGGCGAAGTTCGTCACATTTGTCAAAGCATAAACCTTGATGTCTCTGGTGGAATACTCGTGCAACTTTGTCATGCCATATTGATTCGACTTTAGTAGTTCCTCTTGAAACTGTCGAAACATTTCCTTGGTATAGACTTGAGCCGCATGAGCCTCTAAAGGTGAATAAAGTAGTATAGCTCTTTCTTTGCAAACTGTAGCCGCGTCGGCTTCTCTCTCACGGTACAATTGCCTGTCAACGGCTTTCTGCATCTCTAGTACGAACTCCGCTATACTTGAAGACTGGCCTACGTACCCATCAAAGAATGAATTCATAGCTTCGCTTCTCGAGGTCGTAGTCATTCCGGCTGCAAAAAAATTCTTGGTGTAGGCACCGACCCACTGTGTCTTGATCTCATACAACGATTGTAACCATTCGTGATTGTGCAAATAGTAAGTATCCATTAACGTGGCCCACCTCTCCTCGAACACGTCTACCGTCAACGATTTCTTCACACATGTATTAAAGTCAGTCTTGAATGACGGATGGTTTGCATATACATGGTGAAGCCGTTCGGGATATTTGTTGCTTATGTGCCATGTGCACAGGCCATGGTGAGTATCTGGAAGGACCTTAGCGATTGCATTTTTCATTGCCAGATCTTGGTCGGTGATGATGGTCTTTGGAGGAATATGATACATTGCTTGAAGCCACGTTTCAAATAACCACGTAAATGACTCCTCCGTCTCATCCCTAAGCAGGGCAAAGCCAAACGAGATTGACTGATAGTGGTGGTTCACCCCGGTGAACGGAGCAAAAGGCATAGAGTACTTATTGGTGCGGTATGTGGTGTCAAACGTCACAACATCCCCAAAATTTTGGTAAGCAGCTCTAGAACGGGGGTCCGCCCAAAATATAGTACTAATGCGGTTCTCATCATCCAGTTGGAGACTGTAAAAAAATCCAGAATTCTCACTCTGAAGGGACCTGAAGAGATCAAGTGTAGTTTGAGAATCACTCTTACCGAAAGACTCTCTCCTCTGAGCACGAAGTTCATTTCGAAGGTCTACTTCGTTGAAACTCAACTTGTCAATCCCCCCAGCCTGGCTTGAGAAAACCCCCATCATCTTAGAAGGTGGAATTTTAGCCTCGGCCATTGTAAAAATTAGTTGTCTGTGTGCCGCGCTTATTTCTCGGTGTTGATGAATTTGACCAATCTTACTGGGGGTCATCAACTGATGATTATGGCTCAACTCCACTCCTGTGACAACCCAATGGTTTTCATTTTTTCGGTGTACTGCATACACATGGGCCTTGCAGCCGGTACCCGGAAATGTGTCCCGTTTTCTTTGTCTTGTTGTCCCTTCGTCACTGATCCGAACGACCGGAGTTACATGCGGTGCTCCTCTATGACACTCAAATAGTCTTGCACAAATTTGATCTGTATTCGCCCGTTTTCTAGTCGTCTTAGTTCTAATACCGAAACCTATCGTTTTCGAATATGCTCTATAGTATGCTTCAACTTCGTCCAGTGCTTGAAAAACTTGACCAACGTAAGGTGGATCAGAACCTTCACAAAAATTATTTCCTCCAGTTGCATCCATATTTATACTGGAATCTAAAAAATAAAAATTATATCATTCTCAACAAGTCATAGATTTAAATAAAAGAAGAATAAAATTTATTTAAACCACCGTCTTTCGGGAAATTTGGTATAATGTAAAATTAGCAAAATAGCCCCCGATGAGCGACAAATTACCGAAATGCCTCCGGGGGTTCATTATCACCCTAACGCCCCAAATCAGCTTCAAAACAACCTTTCAGGTGCTTTGCTTACATTTCTGGACTAAGAAATCCTTTGAAAAACTTAACGCTGCAAATTTACGAAAATACCCCTATCGGGGATGCGAATTACCAAAATGCCCCCTGACAAAAAAAATCTGAAAAGTGCTTTGAAATGGGATTTTAAGCTTCCTGAATTCACTCTTTAAAATAACTTTTCAGGTGTCTCACACCCTTTCCTGAACTAAAAGTTATTTTAAGCACAAATTTGTGTAACGTAAAATTAGCAAAATAGCCCCCGGGGGTTCATTGTCACCCTAACGCCCATCAAACCAGCTTCAAAACAACCTTTCAGGTGTTTTACTTACATTTCTGGACTGAAAAACTTTTTTTCGGGAAAATTACAAAAACACCCCTCGCGGGGGGCAAATTACCAAAATGCCCCCTGGCTTCAGAAAATATCAAAATTGCTTTAAAACGCTATTTTAAGCTTCCTGAGTTCATTCTTGATTTAAAAAGTATTTTACGGATTTTTCGCCTAAAAATCCCGAACCGGTGTCCGGATCGAGCGCTTAAAAGCCCGTTCGGCCAAAAAATTAGCTAACGACTTCGGAATGGTCCGAATTCCTGGGAATGGAACTTCCCAACACCCTAGGGTTCTCATAAAAGTTTCGCACGAAATTGTGCTGTCTTGATATTTTAAATTACACTGTAAAGTTACAAGGTTGCGCGTATCAGTTAACCCCTTTCTAGTCTTTGAAAAACTCTGAAATTTTAACCTGATACAGATCTTTTGAAAATAACTAGGGTCTCTGTTTTGTATTTTGGCAAAATCTAGCTCTAGCTATTTTTTATAAATTCGTAAAAAAACTGTCTAATTAAGTTTTCACCTTTAGCGACAATTACGCCCCGCAATCAGCTGCAAAATAACATTTCAGGCGTTTTACTTACATTTCTGGACTTAAAAGTCCGTTGGAAAATTTTTTCGGGAAAATTACCAAAATACCCCTCTCGGGGTGGCAAATTACCAAAATACCCCCTGGCTTCAGAAAATATCAAAAGTGCTTTAAAATGCTATTTTAAGCTTCCTGAGTTCATTCTTGATCTAAAAAGTATTTTACGGATTTTTCGCCTAAAAATCCCGAACCGGTGTCCGGATCGAGCGCTTAAAAGCCCGTTCGGCCAAAAAATTAGCTAACGGCTTCGGAATGGCCCGAATTCCTGGGGAATGGAACTTCCCAACACCCTAGGGTTCTCATAAAAGTTTTGCGCGAAATCGCGCTGGCTTGATATTTTAAATTACACTGCAAAGTTACAAGGTTGCGTGTATCAGTTAACCCCTTTCCGGTCTTTGGAAAAATCTGAAATTTTTACCTGATATAGATCTTTTGAAAATAACTAGGGTCTCTGTTTCGTACTTTGGCAAAATCTAGCTCTAGCTATTTTTTATAAATTCGTGAAAAATTCTATTTTTGACGCCCTAAAAAATCGCTATTTTGGAATTTTTCGAATGTAATACCCCGATTTGTCAAAACGTAATTTTGACGCCCTTTGACGCCCTAAACACGAATTTTAGACTATTGTAAGAACAACTTAAGCGTAACACAATTTAAACAATCAATTGGTAAGAACAAATTGAAAAATACTTACTTGTTTTAACTTGATATATTTCAAGAAAAATCCACCGATCTTCTAGCGGTTATCCACCGATCTTCTAGCGTAAATTTTTTTTGTTTGTATGTAGGTGAGATAGGGAGAATGAGGAGGGTGGAAGAAATGATTCGGGGAGGAGGGATTTTATAGAGAGAAAAGTGAGAGAGGAAGAGAAGAACCGTGAGTGAACAGCAGGGAGGGGGAGGGGGGAATGACACGTGGGGGTGGGGGGTAGGGTGGTAATGACACGTGGGGAAGAGGGGGTTCACGGGTGGGGGAAGGGGGGTTCACGGGTGGGGGAAAAGGACATAGGGTGGGGGCCACGGGGTGGGGGGCAAGGGAGGGGGTGGGGGGCGACGGGTGGGGGGTGGGGTCACGGAAGGCAATAATGCCAACCGCATGTAGGAGTTGCGGTTGGGCATTATTGCCACCATTTTCTCACGAGTTTTTCATTTTCTCGTGATATTTTCATGAATTTATCATAGTATTTTCGTCCTTTTTTTGTCCCTTTTCGTCCTTTTTTGCCCACGTGGCCAACCGCTGGTAAGACCAGCGGTTCGGTGGAGAAATTTGTTATTTCTCCACCGGTGGGTG
>JAVXUP010004801.1:0-25981 GCA_033070095.1 Escallonia herrerae | reverse complement strand
GATGATAGATCGGTGGGCTGCGGATCCAGGTTGGGACGCCAAGAGTAAGAGCGGGGCTGAGAACAGACAGAACAGAGATCCGACGCACACGGGGGGGGGGTCGGTGCCACACGACATCGTCCGACACATGAACGCGGTCGAGCACCCGGATCTGGAGGAGGATGAGGTCATAGCTCTGACCTATACTCAGACGCACGTGCGGAAGAAGGACAAGGACGAGACGCACCGGGCGGGCGACTATATTTCAGATATTGCCCGGCGGATCGATGTGAGTCAATTTATTTAAGTTGTTAATGTTTTTTCTTTCTATCCTCAATGTCTGTTTCGTTAATTAATGCCCTAACATATCGTTAAACCACTATTTTTGCAGGCCTCGTATGAACAGCTAAGGGGGTCCGAGCAGCAGTCCGGACAGCCATCAGCGTCCACTAGTACAGCTGCGAGTACTGGGGGGTTGAAGCGATGGTTGGATACGCCGGAGGTCGTGAATCGGCCGAAAGGCCGCATACGCGGCCTGCCTAGCACGACTGCTCGTGCCGTGATAGGAGCGTCCTCACCCCCTGCTGCCCCTCCACAGACACCGGCTCCTCGTCCTCAGTTGGACGACGAGGAGATCCAGCGCATTGCTACAGTGGTGGTGAGGATGATCAGGGAGCAGGGCACTGCTGGACAGGCCGAGCCGGCCCCGGATCAGCAGGATCCAGATCCGGGACTCGACAACCCCTGATGAGCCCCTTCCCGTGCCCGTTCCTAGCTTCCCCCGCGCCCGGCTTGTACTCTTCTCCCCTCTCCTAACCGGCTGTATCTGGTTCCGGCTTGTACATATATGATTTTTTTTATAATAAATTTTTTTATAATTGATTATATATATTTCTTTCTGTATTGATTATTGCGCGTTGTTGAGAATTGAAAATTGTATTACAGGTCTGGGTAATTGAAAAATAAAAAAAATTTAAAAAAAAAAAATTGACTTTTGGCGACGGATTAATTCCGTCGCTAAAAGTATTCCTACAATCAGTTATTTAGCGACAGAATATTCCGTCGCTAAATAAGTTTTTTAGCGACGGAATATTCCGTCGCTAAAATATTTTATCCGTCGCTAATTTGACAAAAAAGAAAATAAATTAAAATTCTAAAAATATAATTAGCGACGGAATATCCGTCGCTAATTAAAAATAAATCCGTCGGAAAAAATGACATATTTAGCGACGGATTCAAAACATTCCGACTCTAAACTATTAGTAACGGGCTTTTATACGGAATTTTTAGCGACGGTGAATCCGTCGCTAATTCTTTTAGCGACGAATTTTGGGTTTGCAGCGACGGATTTCCCCGTCGCTAAAAGCCTATTTTCTTGTAGTGGGGATTCCGTCGCTAAAACTTTTAGCGACGGAATCTAGGCTTTTAGCGACAGATTTTTCCGTCGCTAAAAACTTATTCCTTGTAGTGTTAATTGTACCCATATCCGAGAAGTTAGGGTAAAATTACTCGTGTCCTTTAGTTTGAACAAATAACATGATGTCCTTTGATCAATATAATAAGGTACCTAACGATTTTAACAAAATGACTCTATTGCCCTCAAGTAGGAGGATTATATTTCTTTCGAATGACATCCCTTCATCCCTCATCTTCCTATTTAAGAACTAACCATAGTGGCACCACACCCTAACAGCGTCACAATCGACCACACCGCCCACCATCACCGCTCTACACGGTGACTCCTCCAAACCAAACCTCAATCGCAAGCCCACACAACCCATATTCTCCCACTGCCACCTCTGCAAAGCAACCCCGGCAGGTAAGCCGCCCCTAACCACTGTTAACCAAGAACCACAATGCACTGACCATCACCCCATCATCACCACCATCGCCCATAACCACCACCTCATAGATTTGCATGTCCAGCCCCACATCACGTTGCAGCCGCTACCTCTGCATGGCAGCTCTACATCACACCACTATCCATCACAAGCCAGTTCAAGTCGCGGCAACCACACATTACAACCTTGTTCATGCAACCCATTTATCGCCCAGCACCACTCACCCACATCAACAAATTGTAAATAACACCGGTCTAAATCCAAATTCACATCAACCATCGCAGTCCCAAATCCATATATTCACAACACAAATCCTCTTCATCCAAATCCCAATTCAATCATCCCAACCCTTAAATCCACCGCGTCATCCATCCACCACCGCGTCAATCACCTATCACCACCATCGCCCACCATCATGTTAACCACTTATCCCCACCACCACAAAAATAAAAATAAAACCCACCACGAACAACCGCCATCCTCCTGCAACTACCATCAGCACAGTTCCAGTTCTATTGCTACATGTATCACAAATCAATAAATCAGCCGCCGCCATGTCCCCCCGACCCTTTAAATCACAAAAAGCACCAGAGAGCCCCCAAAAGAAATACTTGATAACAAGCAATAGTTTTCACTCTACGGGGTGGTGGCTGCGAGTATGCGAGTATGGAGAAGAAAGGGAAAAGAGGGAGAGAGAGTATAATTCCAATTTAGAAATTAGGGTTTGAAACTATATAGTATATTCATGTATATATTGTAAAAGTTGATATTTTAAAAATGAATATTGATGACATCAACAAAGAAGTCTACTTTTGTAATTGATGAACGACGGATGGACACGATTGATACATTTTTAAAGTTATTGGTTGGTCATGTTTGTTACATTTTCAAACTTATTGTCATTGACTATAATTTCACCTTAATATCAAGGACATGAGTGTAATCAATTCTTATAAAGATCTAAAAAGTATATATATGCATAATATATAACATGGGATAGGGAAAAAAAAATAACATCTTTTTAAAGCCATTCCTACTTTCGAGTCAATACATGATACACTGTCATAAATAATCTACCACATACTTGACTACTGCACTATATATTACCTATTCATTTTGGACTTCGACTTATAGAAATATACTGGTTAAATCAATGTCATTGAACCTTAATTCATTTTTTTTTCTTGTTTTGTTTTTAGAAGACTGTTGCAAAAAGTCGCGTACAATATAAGAAAATATTACTTAATAGGACATGTAGGTATCAAGAATTCTTTAATATTATGATATCTTGTATAAGTTTATTAATGATTATAATAGGGATGAGTTGGCTTAAATTTAAGGCCGCAAAGATCATGATGTAGTTATCCATATGGTAGGTACAATATGCAATGATAAAATAAGATGACATTTTTTTTAGGTTTGCAAAATAAAATACTTTCATATTTTTGATGGTGATAAGAAGGTGTTAAGAGTAAAAAAAAAAAATTCTGGTTATAATCGCTAGATGCATTGGTTAAGTAAAAATGAACCTTTTGAAGTTACAATGTCTTGTTTAGTGTGATTTTAATATTTTATGATTATAAGAGCCTATGTCCTCATTTTGGAGTCTTTTTGAGGTGTTAATATAAAATTATAAAGTTTGAATTATCAATTAGTCAACAATGTATTTTAATAATTTTGAGTGATGGATATAAAACTCTCAAATAAGCATCCATGACAACCTCATGCAATCTCAAACCTTGTCAGTTTATTGTTTCTATGCATTATAACTAACAGAGTAGTTACACATGAAAGCTCGGATCTTTCTCCATTAGCTTATTATTATGGAACTTGATTGATAAGGAAATTAAAACAGGATTAAGACTGTATAAAAAAACATTGCATGTCTTCTCTTTTCTTGATATTAAACATATATACAAATATTGTTAAGTTTCTACGTTAATGTCAAACGGAAAAAGTATATTTGCATAAATTTCTATAACGAAGTTTGTATTATATACAAGTTAAATACTCGAGTTTTCATTTTCAATTTAGTAAGGGGTAGACAATGAAAGACAAATATATGAGGATAACATAGGTTTTGATAAGCAATATGCAGATGGGCATCAATTTCGTATAAAAACCCATCAAATTTTTTTTTCAATAATTCATTTGCTAACATGGTTGATTATGAAAATGAGGAGATAACACTTATTAATGCTCATAAACGTTTGTATAAAGTATAGATTATATTTGTTTGGGTTTCCATTAGTCATTTTTATTCTAACTCTTAACTCTCAAATCAGAATTTCTTGGGGCAAATTACACAAATAACCTCTGAGGTTTAGTTAAATTATACTCAGCTGTTACTAACTTTTTATTACACCACACTCCATGAGGTTTGTAGTATGTTTACATAAAATTTCATTCCATTAAGCGTTTGTCAATAAAAATTAGAGCACTACATAACTTTTTGTGCTCTATTGAAACTGCCCTTAAGGTGTATGTCCTTTCTTCAGCCACCACCACCGGTCACCACCACCACCACCGACGCAACAAACCACCACAGCCGACGTTGCAAACTACTACCAAACATCATCACATGCCCCGAACACCACTACCCTTCTCTCCACACACGTATATCTGATCTCTCTCCCCCCCCCCCCCCCCCCCCATATACACCCACACACACTCCAACCGCCATTACACCCGTAACTCAAGCACAAACCCACCGGTAACCACCAACTCAAGCACAAAAACCATCACTAGATTACACCTAAATCACTGCTTAGAACTCAATCAAAGAAAAAGGGCAAAATCAGAGAACTAACTACTGAATAAATGGTGAGCAAGAAGACTGACAGAAGAAGAGATGATTATGTGCAGTGGTGAAACAGATGAATTGGGTTCAATTAATTAGGTGACAGTGAAGCAGAGAGGTTTGGCGGCGGTGCTGAAATGTCGTCTATCAAGAAGCACAGGACCAAGCTTCGGGACAGCGGCAGTATTGAGTTCGTTTTCACCGGTGTAGATCCGGTGGTGGTGGATTCATTTTTGATGGTGCGCGACAGGGTGGGGGTGGTTGCGACTATGAGCAGTTTAGAAAGGAGGGGTTTTGAGGCAGTGGGTTCGTTTTCGCGGATGTAGATCCGGCGGTGGTGGATTCGTTTTTGGTGGTGCCTGACGGGGCTGGGGTGGTTATGAGGGTGGGCAGTGTGGATCGGAGGGGTTTTGGGGCGGGGGGTTTGTTTTCCTCGGTGTAAATCCAGCAGTGGTCAATTCATTTTCAGTGGTGCGCGACAAGGCAGCGGGATGGTTGCGATGGAAGGCAATGTAGATTGGAGTGGTTTTGGGGCGGTGGGTTCATTTTCGCTGGTGTTAATCCGACAATGGTCGATTCATTTTCGCTGGTAGGCGACGAGGCAGTGGGGGTGGTTGCAATGGTGGCAGTGTAGATAGGAGGGGTTTTGGGGCGGTGGCGGCCATTGTTCAAAGGAGTGAGCAAGGGTTTCGGAAGGACAGACACACACAACTTCGACGGCGGCAACACTTGTTCAGAGAGGAATGATCGCGCTAAAGAAGGGGAAGATAGCCAACGCAAGGGAATAATGGTTGGGTGGGTGTTATTTACATTAGATTTTTTTTATAAAAGGGTATTTATTTTAAAAAACTGGTGTTTATTTGACAGAGTTTATTTTTTCAAAAAACAGAAAAGAGCAACGGACAACTCTTTGGGTTTATTTTTTTAATATATATTTTTACATAATTAAAAGTAATTAAGCAACTATATTACAATGTCTTACAATTTCTTAAACATAATTTTTCAACATTGCAATGATTAACAACCAACATTATTAAACATAATTAAACCAACATTAGCTCATTTTAATCCTAAACAAGTTTAGATTGACCACCGGCGCCAAGACCACCGGCGGACCACCGGCGCCAAGACCACCGGCGGACCACCACTGCCACACTACCACCAAAGCTGCACACACCCATAGATTCGCCCCATCATCACCGCTCTCATCGCCACACCACCGGCACCCAGATTCGGCCACCGTTGTTCGCCGTCAGCGGACATCACAACTGGCGATACAAACCCACGGCATTTACTCCCTATCGGCAATACCCGTCAGCATCACCCATCAGCAACACCGCCGGCAAACTCGCAACACCCACCACCGCACAACAACCTACAGCAACCCACAAATCTGTCCGCCATCTAGAGCACTACCGTTGTCCTATTTTAGCTAATACCCAGCGCAAATAAAGGAGATGGTGGCGGCGGCGCTGCAAGATCGTGGCGGTGGCCGGTGGACGGTGGAGGTGATGGAGGCGTTGGGCTGCGGAGTCACGATGAATGGTGCGGCCGGTTGAGCAAGGTGAAAGAGATGGAAAGAAACCCTAGTTTTTTTGGGTTTTATACCAGCAAATTATATATGCATTTGTTATTGCTACCTCGGCTTGAACCCTCGACCTCATTAAATGGGTTCCTCGGACCTGTGTGAAACATGAAAAAAAGAGCAAGAGGAAAGAGCTTTTTGCTCTTTTTAAAAAATGGCCCATCATTAAAAAGGCCTGGGCCCTTTTTGAAAAGGCAAACCCAACTAAACACCCCAAACTTCTTGCTCTTTTTCAAAAGATAAAAATTAGGCCTAAAAAGAGCAAAAAAGAAGAGCGTCAAATGACCTCTCAGTGTAATAAAACTAGTTAGTAGGCACCACTGGCATTATTTATGTAATTTGCCCAATTTCTTTCTCGGGAACTATAGGTTTTGTTTCCACATTTACATATTCTTTTTATGAATATAATAATCAAAATTAAGTCCTAGTACTCATGATCATTTTGTTTACTATACAAGTAAATTAAAAGTAAGAGCCTTTTAATTGGATGATTGTCCATCAGAAATTAAAATAGTTATTGGTTTATATCTGTTTACCTTAGCTTTGACGGGTATACATGTTTCACGTATACTTCTTTTTGCTTTGATCAAGACTAGGTTTGTTCAAAAATGTAATAAGGTATTTATTCTACTCAAAATTAAATTATTTTCTTCTAAATCACATATGTTATTTCTTTCTAAATCTTGTATACGGAATATAATAGCAAACATTAGGTTCAAGTGCTTACAATTACTTTCTAACACTAAACTATTTCTACAAGACCGGCTTATTAGCTTTATTACTATGGCAAATTTAGCTAATTCTAAAGGCATAGCCAATTTTTGTTTTGTAAATCTCATGCAAAAATTATGCCCTTTATTTGATTTGTCATAAGAGTAAAGAAGACTATATATTTTACTAAAAACTTTTTGAATAGATTATGAAAGATATGTTGACAATATACTAGATAAAATGATCTTATCTATACTACTTATAATGAGAATTTTTTTTGGTGTAACGCTTTTTTGGTGTACACCGAAAGTGATTCTGGTGATGATAGGTGTCCAAAATGGAGATAAAATCGTAAAATACTTTTTGGTGTTACATAACTCCCTACCTAAATGGTAACAAGTGGCATTCCAAGAAAATTTTTAAAAGTGACATAAAATAAAAATCTTAATTGTCAAAAGTTACCTATAAAAACATTTTTAGCTTTCACAATAAGTTAAAATTTATCCGAAAATATAGTTAAAAAAATTTAAAGATCATGTTTGATACGATAATAATATTTTACTAACTTATTTTTGGACACGTATGGCTAACTTATTTTTCTGTTATTTAATATTTATTTTACTGAATATGACAATAAAAACATATACGTAATGTTTGATTTTTTTTTTTAACAAAATTTGTATTATTAATTTCATTTTCACGCATCGCGCGTGCCACAGTGACCGTATTAATTATGACAGTCTTTTTCTCCTAAATTTTTATGTTATTGTTTTCTAGGTGTATGAATTATCATCTTTATTCTAGAGAGTGTTCTTAATAATACAATAGTCAAAATTTAGGTTTGATACGCAATTTAGGTTTTGAGTTATAAATATACTTATTAGGACGTTGTCGTTGGCACGAGCTGCAATTAAGATATGTACGTACATCCCACTAGATTCACTTTTTCAATATAATAATTTTCACAATAAATATGGCGTATATCTATGTGTACGTGCATGCACACTTTAATATATATATATATATATATATATATATATAGATATATATATATATATATATATAAGAGGGAATTTTATTCAACTATAACTTCATTTTTTTAACCTTATAAGATATTTTCATGTATTTAGGAATATATAAAGTACATCTGCAAAATACAGAGTAATTTTAAAGATACACTAGTCAAAACTAAGGCATAATAAGTTATTATATTGGTTCAAAATATTTGAAATTTGTTTTTAACTTATATAAGGCTTACTAATACTAACTCATATTAATTGTGTAAAATTAAGGACACCTATATGGTATTTGAAGATCTTTGCAGACACTAGTACATTTAGTATATAGCTTTAAATTTTACTAAACAATGACTTTTACTAGTAACAAACTTTACTCTCTATGAATTTTGTCGGTAATGGTGAAGATCCACATTTGAAAAACGTAAATATTTTTTTCAAAATCTCATAAGTAGTTCTTTTTGGTATCTCAAATTTTTTGATGTAGTCACTTTGTTGGTCACAATGTCATCAAAAGAAGCTGGTTTATACTTTATTTAATATCAGGACTATAAACACAATATTTTATATGACTTTTATCGTGATAATGGTATAAAGATTTAATAGTAAACTTAAATTAATTATAAAATCATTTTTTTTTCAAAACCTTGTATGTATTTTCATCTGTTAGACTAGGATTTTCTTCTCATCCCATTAGCAAGTGATTATAGGGATACCCTCGTCAAGGGAAAAAAAACTCAGTGAGTTTCTAGATTATTTAAGGTTTACTAATATTTTCCTTTTCTACTCTTACAAAGTTTAATTTTAAAAATAAAGACCTCATAGAAAATAGTTTTTGAAGACCTTAATGGCACCGATATATGTAATGTATAGCTATAAAATTAGGTTCAATTATCAAACTTACTAATTGAGTCTTGCAATTTAATCATAAAAATGTAGCCAAATTTTTTGGTTGTGAGGTCCCCGTCCAATAAAAATATCCTATATTATGTGCACCAAAAGAATTTTAAAAGATGTCTATCATATATACAATTTTTTACACTAATTATAGTAGATATTTATTAGAATAAATTAAAGTATAATCCGCTGTAACATCATTTTTTTTTTTCTCAATCCCACTGTTTTTCTTCTAGCTATATGAATGCTTATTTCTTTCATAATAGAAATGCTTTTAGGCATATAATAGTAAAAAAAATAGTTAGTAACGGTTTTAGATCAGAATTTTTTCAAACTTTATAAGTCTCACAAAGATAGATACCTTTGGCGACGCTTGTACATTTAATAATATATTTTTTTATAAATCTTGTTTTACATGAGAAACATAAAAGTGGTAATGTGTTTCAAAACTCCTATAAGAAAAAACAAGATCATTTTTTAAACAGAATTTTCAAAATAGGATTTCCCATGTAAAATTATTTCAAATAGCATTTTCTTGTGTTTCTCGGCTACTATTTATACATGTTTATACAGATATTCCGCAAATCATGTAACTGCGCCCCCCCAAAAAAAAATCTAGAAAAAAGAGTTATCATTTTGAAATATGCGCTGGTAGCCCGTCCGTTTAGTTAGTTGAAGATAGGCAATCACCTAGTTCAAATTTATCCTCTTAATTTTTTATTTTTTTTTTGTAACTAAACTGTGCTGGAGTTATCCTTTTTTTCCCCCTTTTTTTTAACGAAATCATGGTGAAACAGAACTCCTCTCACTCACAATTCGGATTGGAATTAAATTCTAACACATCCATGTGTTTTAGCATTTTTTTTTTCCCCCTATAAAAACCACATTATCCCCTCGCAAAACCCTTCTTCTAAGCAAACTCTTCCATCCCAATCCAACAGAAGACAAGAGTCCAATGTCGTCTCAGGTGTCCCAGTCCCAGACTCCAACTATGGAGGCTGATCAGCAGCAGAGCCAGTCGCAACGCACGGCCTCTGTTCCGGCGCACGACGAGAACCCACAGCAGCATGAGCAGACTTTGAGTATTATTCCACGACCACCAAGCGGCAACGATGACTACGTTAGCAGCGATGACTACTTGGACTCGTTCCCGCCTGGGTACCGGTTCTGCCCCTTTGACGAGGAGCTCGTCGTGCATTACCTGAAGAAGAAGGTCTCGAACGAGGTGCTGCCGCATAATAAGATCAGGGAGGTCAACCTCTACCACCACAACCCCGAGCGGCTTACGGGTACGTTCGTCTTTTTGCTATCAGACTGCGTACATCTAACCTTTCGATATGCCTTGTTTGATCAACTCGTAGCGGTTCCTTTTGATCGCGTCCGCGTTATTCAAGTCAACCTTAGTTTAGTTTTCAAACAAAATGCAGTACTCTGATGATTAAGGTCTAGGGTTTTCATAATTTGTTTTGTTGGATGGTTTTTAGGTAGCTTTACTTATGTAGTTACTATTGTATTTTTCAATAAGTTTTGGTGATCATAAGATCTTTTGTCATGGTTCATTGATCTTTAGTTAATCCTTCAAGGACGAAAAGCTTTTTTGTTTTGATAATCTCGTATAGTCTTGTTAAAAGCTAAGAGATGTATTGATCTATAATTGCTAATTCAATCCAAGCTTCCTCGTACATCAACACCTATTGTGCCATACCATTGCTATATTGTTTTAGGTATTGTTGATCCAAATGAGAAAACTTTTTTGTTGCTCCTTCAATGTATGCTTGATTTGCATGTTTGTCTTTCTAGTATAATGGTTTTGCCTATCTTTCTTTTGTACTTGTTACTTTCCAGGAATTTCTACCTGCATTGATGTACTTTGTTTCCTCCTAATCCCAATCTAACAGAGAAGTACCGAGGACTGGGGGAGAAAGAGTGGTACTTTTTCACTCCGAGGGACCGAAAGTATCGAAATGGAACTCGCCCCAACAGAGCAGCCGGTAATGGTTACTGGAAGGCTACGGGAGCCGACAAGTCTGTCAAATCTAAGGGTGTCACTGTTGGGTTCAGGAAGGCATTGGTGTTTTACCAAGGAAAGCCACCGAAGGGGGACAAGACCAGCTGGATCATGCATGAGTATAGAGTCAATGAACCTCCTAGAACCAGAAGATCAGGAGGAGGAAATGACATGAGGGTACGTTTTAGACTTTTCAAATGTACTTACTTTTCAATCAACTTACTTTCGTAATGTGATCAGTGGCATCTTCAACTGTTGGCTATTTAAATCTGTCTATCCTGTGCAGCTAGACGATTGGGTTTTATGCAGGATATACAAGAAAGCTGATAAAGGTGGTAATAAGCCTCGTCCACGAGACCGAGAACAGGAGGAAGACTTTGAGCCTGGTAGGCTCTCTGCGAGTGAAAGTTCACCCGTTGTCACGAACGACAATTTCCCTGCGCAAATGAATTGCGACTACGTTTTTCATCCAGGAGACTCGGCTGGCCTCCTCAACAACACATTCGATGACTATCACCATCAACCTTTCCCAGTTGGTTTCCCTGAAGTTCCTCCTCAGTTAGACCCAAATAATGCTGCCTGTTTCAACAGTGGGATGCGACCTCTCCCTTTCCGGCCTTCGCCCGTTTCTTCTGACAGCATGTTCAGGCCCAAGTACTTGAAAGAAGATCCTTGGAGCTTTAAGCAAAGAGGGTTGCAACAAGATCTCTGGGGCACTCCGAATATTGATAATTTCGATTTCGCTTCGCAGATCGACTTCTTCAGCATGAGTTTCCCCGACCCGTACTCAAACCTCGATATCTTGCCGAGCAACTCTCCTCCAGAGAATCCTCCAATCCAATGTCGCGACCAAACCGATCGGTGTAAATAGGTCGCAAGCAGGATGGATATTGGAACTGGCAGCTAGTCTTTAGCGGTAGAGTAGCTCTTTTGTTTTCTTTTTTCTTAGTTTCTACGGACGCGTAAACGTTAGTCCTTGGCACCTTTGAGTAGACGATAATTCGACATGTGACCATTCAATATATATTATAAAAATTCGATCGCTTCACACGGAGGTGCTGGCGACTGTTATAATTGACATGATTTACTGGGTCGCAGTCAAGTTACGGCAGAGCCACCAAATAACATTTAAGTAGCAGAAGTGTTAATAGTAATAATTTTTTGTCGCTAAATAATATTAAGGTGCTTTTTTTTTGGTATAGCGGACTAAGCCACAGTTGACTCACCGAATATATCTTTAACGGCGCACCCACCCTTCGAACCCTAGATAAACAACAAATGAAGCTGAGCACTTTTCGCGGGGCAGGTCTGCCACTCTTGAATGTCGGATCAACACGGCCACCATCATTATGTCCATCCCAATGCATTGTATCTGTAGGATCTGGATCAAACTAATCTCCCCTTAAACATAAAAAAGAACAAAAATCAAAACTTTATAATAAGGGGCTTGACCTCGTGATTCGGTGACTCCCGAAATAGAGAGAGCCCTAATTGAACAGGGACAAGAAAGTGAAAGAAGAGGAAAGAGAGCCCCCCCCCCCCCCCCCACCCACCAAACAAAAGGAAAAAAAAAAAAAAAGGTTTATTTTCATTTTGTGGCGGTTAAGATTTTTCTCCTCCGTGTGTTTGTAATCCATTTCAAAGCGAGTTCTTACTTGTGTCGGAGAATTATTAAAGTGCAAACTTCAATTGAGTAGTATACCCAATGTATAGATCTTTCTCAAATACATTTGCCCCCGTATAACCACAAATATATATATATATATATATATATATATATATATATATATATATATATATATATATATATATATATATATATATATGGGAGCTGATCCATTGATAGCGCTAGCAAATGGAGTTAAGTTGCTAGCGCGATCTGACCGTCCATCCTGAAAGATGGACGGTCCAGATCGCGCCTTTTCCAAAACTGGTACCCGTCCGCCATACTGTCTCGCGGACGGGAGTTTTACCTTTTTGCCCTCCTCCCATGTCCGCGAGACTGTCTCGCGGACGCCTTTCTGTTCCTGACATGTGTCAGGAAAGGCGTCCGCCATACTGTATGGCGGACGATCTAGGCTGACACATGTCAGGGCCTGTCCTCTCGGTCGCCTATAAAGTCTCGGGCGTGAGCCCCGAGAACTGTCCCCTGGGTCGCGTAGAAAGTCTCCCTAATTCTCGGTTCTTTCAGCAAAATTTTTGCGGGCTTTCAGATTCACTTGCTTCCATTTTCAGCACCCTTCAAGCTTTTCTTGGAGTAACACACTTGGTTCAAGCATCACTCAAGCAAGGTAAAGTTTGTGATCTTGCTACCGTTTATCTTAGTAATTTTAATTTGTTATGTTCAGTAAATATATAATTAGCAAAATAGGAGACACTTTTGAGATTATGTATATGGTATCCTAAATCGGTCTAATCGTCAAGATAATTTTGAGATAATAAGCGTATTCTATTTCTACATAGGTCTTTTTCACAATGTCTGATTTCGTGTCGAGCTCCAGCACCCCCGTAGATGCTAGTGATCCGTATCTAGGACGAACCTTTCAAACGTTGGAAGAAGCTGGAGAATGTTTTCGAGCTTATTCATTGAGGGTTGGTTTTGGCATTAGAATAAAAACTACAAGAACAAGCAGCGTATCGAAAAGGATATGCTCTCGCTTATACGAGTGTCATAGGGGCAGAAACCCAGTGCAAAATGAGACACGCGTAGGCAACGATGACAGTGATGATGACGAAATAGGGTATGCGCGGAGAAGACGGGATTGCTTTGCGCGCACGAATTGCCAGGTCAAGATGTTCGTAAGCTATAAAGCCAAACAAGATCATTGGCTTATTACCAGCCTGGAACTGGCACACAATCACCCGTTAGTAACCCCTTCTAAGGTGAGTCAGATGCATCAACACAAGAAGATGGGTAAGGTCGCGAGGAGCCTAATTCACACAATGAGCGATGCGCGGCTAGGACCTACCGACATGATTAATGTTCTTGCTGAACAGGCTGGGGGAATTCAAAATTTAAACTTTAACACGACAGACGTTCGTAACGCGGTCCGAACCCATAGACGAGCCGCGTATGACCTCAATGATGCGCAAGCGACAATGAGCCTATTGAAACGGATGCAGATGGAGGACCCGCAGTTTACCTTCGACTATAAACTTGACGACGAGCATCGAGTTAGCACAATTTTTTGGGTCGACGGTCGTTCGAGGCTAGCTTATAAGCATTTTGGGGATGTCGTGACTTTCGACACCACATACCGTACCAACAAGTACTCGATGCCGTTCGCTCCTTTCACGGGCGTCAATCATCATTATCACTCCATCCTGTTCGGGTTCGCCTTGTTAAGGGACGAGAGCGAGAGTTCTTTTGAATGGTTGTTTAGGGTGTGGCTGGAAGCAATGAACTTCAAAGCACCGACTGTTATCATCACCGATCAAGATTTGGCAATGAAGAAGGCTATTGCTACCGTCTTCCCAGATACTCGACACAACTTGTGCACTTGGCACATAAGCAACAAATACCCTGAACGTCTGCATCACATGTACGCAAAGTATCCAGACTTTAAACAGGATTTTGACAAATGCGTCCTCAAGTCATTAACGATTGAGGAATTCGAGGAGAGGTGGGAAAAGCTTGTTCGGGATTACTCATTGCAAGACAACGAGTGGCTCCAGCACTTGTACGGGCTCAAAGAGCAATGGATTGGCGTTTACACGAGAAGTCATTTTTCTGCGGGCATGAAAACGACGGGCAGGAGTGAATCTATGAATGCCACGTTCGATAGTTATGTGGGTACAGCTACCAATTTGAAGAGTTTCGTCACATCAGCACAAAAAGCGGTTGCGTCGTTGTTCGTGAAAGAAAGGGCTGCAGACTTTGCAACCACGTACAAGCAAAGGAGAAGGTTGCTTGAGACCCCGCTGGAGCTGAACGGTGCCAAAGTCTATACGAAGGAGATCTTCCTGCTATACCAAGTAGAGCTGCAAAAATCGGGCCGATACAGTATAAACAAGGTGGCAGAAAAGTCGTCGCGTGAGTACAAGGTTTATTCGCTCGTGAATGACCTCGTCCCTGAGAAGCTGCGCAGAATTTATACGGTGACCCACGACACATTGACGGACTCGGTGACATGTGTTTGCAAGAAGTTTGAGTTCCATGGCATCCTGTGTAGACACATTCTGCGGTTTTTCACACAGAAGAATATCAGGACAATCCCCGATAAATACGTCCTGCCACGGTGGACGAAAGGTGCAAACAGGTTGCACGGTACCATTTCCTTTCCGGAGCACCCGTATACTGACTTTGAAGAATCAGAGACGTTGCGGTATAATCATCTGGTGACGATGTTCACCCGTTTGTCCGTAAAGGGTGCTGCTACAATGGTCGGATATAAACATCTCCTCGAGGTAGCTCAGCAGCAAGAGCCCATCGTCGACCAATTGGAAGCAGCTTCAGTCAGCAATGCGGTTGACACCGAGCCTACGACGGGATCAGAAGATGACGAGCCGGGGGAGGGAGACGACAATGATATCCGGCCTTTGGATCCAATTATATCGCAAACGAAAGGCCGCAAGAGATCTACGCGGATGAAAAGCTCTATTGAGACGGCAACTCAACCAAAAAAGCTGAGAAGGTGTGCATTGTGCAACAAAATGACCGACCACGACAAGCGGAACCATTACAAGGCACTGGGGATAAGTCCAGTGCCTTTGCAAGACGGGGAAGAAGATGATGCCGAGGATGAGGACGAACAAGCTGCAGTGGAACTTTAGTGTACTGAATATTTTTGTAATAATCTTTTATGAGCCATCAAAAGTGTCGGACATTTTGTAATAATATTTTAGTAATGACTCGTTTGTAATAACCTTTACTCTCATTTTTTTATATGTGATTTCTTACACTGTCCGCTACACTGCGCAGCACAACATTAGAAACCTAAGGTATTAAAGAATACCCCTACAACACTTAGTTTTTTTTTTGGTGTTTTCTCTACGTCCGCTATACTATGTAGCGGACGGCCCCGCAGAATACCCACCTCTCCAACACTTAGTTTTTTTTTCTTTTGGTTGTCTTCTCTACGTCCGCTATACTATGTAGCGGACGGCCCCGCAGAATACCCACCTCTCCAACACTTAGTTTTTTTGTTTTGGTTGTCTTCTCTACGTCCGCTATACTATGTAGCGGACGGCCCCGCAGAATACCCCCTCTCCAACACTTAGTTTTTTTTGGTTGTGTTCTCTACGTCCGCTATACTATGTAGCGGACGGCCGGGCAGAAAGACTGATTATTGAACACTTGGTTATTTTTTGAACACTCGCCCTGCAGATAGACAGATATCCAACACTTGGTTTCTCACCGTTAAATCATATCGCTCAATAAAATCAATCGCATTCAATAAATTTTTTTTAAAAAAGTGTTGAATATAACGTTACAATGTGAATTGGGGAACATCATCTCTCGCGGGAATGATGTTCCTTACACGGATTTACAATAAACCTAATAGATCTTGGCCGGCCATTCATAATTTGCCAAGCAATCCTATACCTAAAGTCTTGTATGCATTCTTCGCTCCAGACAGTCTTCTTGAGGCTCTCAGACCGGCATATACTATTTGCCGTCCGCTATATAGTATCGCGGGTCTGTTCCTTGTCCGCTATATAGTATCGCGGACGCTAGACTTTTGGTTGTTTTGGTAGTTTTCTCTACGTCCGCTATACTATGTAGCGGACGGCCCCGCAGAATTTTTTTGGTTGTCTTCTCTACGTCCGCTATACTATGTAGCGGACGGCCCCACAGAATACCATTACTTAGTTTTTTCTTCTACACTTAGTTCCACCTCTCCAACACTTAGTTTTTTCTACACTTAGTCCAAACTGTCCGCTATATAGTATCGCGGATATACTTACCGCAGAAAATGGTTGGCACGGACCAGACATTTAGTTTTGGCACGAACCGTTTTTTCTACACTTACTTCCACCTCTCCAACACTTAGTTTTTTCTACACTTAGTCCAAACTGTCCGCTATATAGTATCGCGGATATACTTACCGCAGAAAATGGTTGGCAAGGACCAGACATTTAGTTCCCGACCTTCCCGAACCCGGCCTAAGCGGAGGGCCTTATATCCGCTATATATATAGAGCTATACAATGTGGCGTAATGTAATAAATTGGAATAAATTGGCGCCCGTAATGCAGTTTTAATAAATTGAAATAAATTGGCCCGAAGACTTGTTTTAGCGACATAGTACGTTAATGCTATTTTAATAAACTGACGCCCGAAGACTTGTTTTAGCGACGGAATCAACAATCTCAATTTTTCCAAAAAATAATGTACGATTCATAATCAACGATCTCAATATATCGAGGCAACAAAAAAAGGCACAATTAACCAAGAAAAAATTTGAAAACATAATAAACAAGAACATAAATATTTTTATTATAATAAACTATGGTTCACAAATGGGGTACGAAAGCTTTTCACAAGCGCTCCGTTCAAAGATTACAACTTGAAAATCCCACCACCCAAGGTGTTCGAACACTACAAAGTCCCCGAGTTCGAGGCCATGCTGGCGCACGAAGACGTTCCAACCCTCTGCGAATTCCTTTTTTTGGGATCGGCCGGGCTTCAGCTTGATTTCAACCTGCCATGCCCCCTTGCGGCTATATAATCTTGCACTATCATGAATTGTTGTAAATTGATTGGTAAATGCTTCCGGTATGTCCTACCAAACACAAAATACAAAAAATAGGTTAGTTTTGGTTAAGAAAAAACAAAAGATCAAACTTTTAACACACGAAAATACAGAGAAAGAGAAAGAGGGATAGCCTACAAGTTCATGCTCAAATCCCGGCATCATGACTTTGAAAAAGTGTTTGCCTACCAGGTGCAAGTTGCCAATATAATCGTAGGCGTAGGTGGTCTCCGATCCAGAAGCCATCGAGATCGTCGTTGAGGGGAGGACGGTGGTGTCGGCGGAGATGTGGGTGACCGGAGATGTGGGTCGCCGTAGATGGGGTAGCGGCTTTAGGTTAGATGTTCGAGAGAGGGGACGCCGTCCGCTACAATAATATATATACCCCGATCTGATTAAATATTTATAGCAGGAGAGAGTTGACGAAGGGACGCCGTCCGCTACAGATACCAAGGGGACACTGTTGACGCCATACAGATACCAAGGGGACAGTTCTCGGGGCTCACGCCCGAGACTTTATAGGCGACCGAGAGGACAGGCCCTGACATGTGTCAGCCTAGAGATCGTCCGCCATACAGTATGGCGGACGCCTTTTTCCTGACACATGTCAGGAACAGAAAGGCGTCCGCGAGACAGTCTCGCGGACATGGGAGGAGGGCAAAAAGGTAAAACTCCCGTCCGCGAGACAGTATGGCGGACGGGTACCAGTTTTGGAAAAAGGCGCGATCTGGACCGTCCATCTTTCAGGATGGACGGTCAGATCGCGCTAGCAACTTAACTCCATTTGCTAGCGCTATCAATGGATCAGCTCCCTATATATATATATATATATATATATATATATATATATATATATATATATATATATATATATATATATATTCCCAAAGCTAATCTCTTTTCTTAGTTTGTCTTTGAAAGCCCATAAACCCCTTCGAAGGTCCATGCACCCGTTCGCCAGTTTTCATGTGTAAGATGTTAAACACTCGCGCCTTATCTCTATGAATTACCTTAATTCTGTTTCAAGTAAAACCAACCCAAGGCTATTTCCTTTAGTCAGCTTACAGCAGAGTTAAGGGTGTGTTTGGATATGAAATTCTGAAATACTGGGCATTTCTAAATACCCTCATTTCAAAATCCTTGATTTACAAATTCTATCATTTTGAAATATCTTGTTTGGAAGAAAATAAGTAAAAGGTTATTAAAAAAGATAGGAAGCAAGATTCCTAAAAAATATGGAACTAGTTATTGTGAATTTGTAAATTATGTAGTGAATTTGACAAATAACTAGTTCAAATCACTCCGAAATTTCAAAAATTCTCTTTTGAATCCAGACAAAATATTTTGTCCAGGTGATTTACAAATACCCTACCAAAGTCAAATCTCCAGTTCAAATCCTATATCCAAACACACCCTAAGAGCTCCCCATAATTTAGACAGCCTACTCTTCAGCTCCTCGCCAAGAAAGTATAGGTTCTAGTATTATATTTTAGCTTCCAACAGTTCTCTTTTTTGTTTCTCTAACAATAACTGCAAGTAGAAAAAGGATCAATCAACAATCTACATAAGTAAATATTGTTTGATCGTGGAAGGAGCTTTTTTTGTCATAATAACTAAAAATAATACTTAATTGAAAAGACTCATGCGGAACAGTTAAGTTACACAAAACCCATAAAAAGCAAGAAAACACAGCCGCTAATACGCAGATGACGTCCACACATCCAATAGACACCACAAAAGGATAGTTAGTAGATAAAATAAAAGTACATACCACAAAGTAAATAGTATATATCAAAAGCCAACAAACTGGCGTGCCAATGCACAAGATAACTAACGACAACATAATCATAGCCGAATTCGATGGCCCAGGCCTGCATAACTCCTAGCGCTGCCAAGGGCCACATGCCTTGACCTCCACACAGCCCATGCGCACCAACGCGGGTCCATGAGCACCGCTTGCTAGAGTTGTCAAAAGGGCCGGCGGCCCGCGGGCTGGCCTGGCCCATTTTTGGGGCCGGGCCAGGCCAGGGCGAATTTTTTGAGAAACAGGCCCTGCCCATCCCTAAAATGGCCTGTTTTTGGCCCGGCCCAGGTTTGACCCAGCCCGGCCCTCTTTTGGCCCAGTATTATTGTATACATACATTATTATATATAAGTGTGCGTGTCCAACGATAATCGAATGAGCAATGAATCTGAACATGAATTATGATGATCGTTCTTCCTTGGTGCAATAATCAAAGATATGTTTGACGTAAAATAAGAATTAGATTACAAAGATTACAATCGAACCGTGAGAAATCATGAGCCTCCTTGAAGAGGCCTTGGCGGTCTTGGATGGGCCGAACTTATTTGTCAATAAATACCAAACCGACTAATTCTACCCTCTTACATATAAATTAGTATTAACACCGTGCGTAAAAAAATAACTGTTAAAATACATATAAAAGCTAGTATTTATATTATTAAATAATAATAACAAAATAGATAGTAAAATATTATTATTATTTTGAATAACAAGAAAAAAATTTGGGCCTGGGCCCGGCCCTTGATATTGGGCCTAGGGCCAGGGCTTGGACTGGGCCCAGATTTCCCCCTAATCTGGCCCGACCCGTTTGGCAGCCCCACTGGCCCGACCCCGTTGGGCTTGGGCTAGGCCGGCCCAAGCCCGGCCCATTTGACACCTCTACCGCTAGCATCGCGGAAGCCAACTTAACCACCACCCATCCACCACACCACTATCAAGCACCACCGCTCACCAACAACAACCAAAGAGGCCCTACACAACCAGAAACACAAGACCAACATCACACAAGTCCACACCGAGCACCAACAACAACCTA
Organism: Escallonia herrerae; assembly: GCA_033070095.1. Lineage (NCBI taxonomy): Eukaryota > Viridiplantae > Streptophyta > Magnoliopsida > Escalloniales > Escalloniaceae > Escallonia > Escallonia herrerae. The sequence goes on along the minus strand of JAVXUP010004801.1, from coordinate 5,610 downwards.
CGGCAGACCAAACCAACTCCATCCATCCGCTTTGCCAATCGCAATCCAACGGCACCACTACAAGTGCAACAACACCCACCACCACCAAAGTTGAACCCAAAAATACCTTTCTAAAACAAGCAAGAGGGGGATATACTAGGGTAGTAAAAACACAACCTTAGAAGCAAAGGTCCTTAAGTCAGATTCACCAAACCTTCTCCAACCGGCGACACCACACCCCATCGAATATTGCATTTTGACTCTCTTAAAACACTTCAAAATTAAAATTTTGGACCATGCATAATCAATAAAATGAGATTACATATAAAATAAAAACAATGGAATCAATCAATATATGAAGGTACTTTTTCCATGAAGTTAAACTTGACTACTAACACCTTACAAACACTCTTGTAAAAGGAAATTAATTTGAATTTTACATGTATAGAGGTTTCAAATACAAGACTACATCTAAACCTTCTAAAATTATACGATAGTCGTGACTAATGACATAGTGTGACGAGTCAGTTTGTCACTAAATCTCAATCTCAACTCTATTGTAAGGGTTCTATTATGACAACAATGGTTATGGTGACAACGTTTGATACCATTAGGTGACAACAAAGTTGTGACTACAGTTTATGCAAAAGTGATAACTTAGATGTTGTCACAATGAGTTTTAGATTTAGTGATAACTTGTACATGGTTGTCTCTTAAAGTTTCTAGTGACGGGCCTATAGTGATAACTCTTTTGACAACGCAAACTTGTTGCTATAACTTTTAGTGACAATTTTATACTTTATTGTGGCAATAATTATTGTCCATAGAGACCTATTTTCTTGTAGTGAATTATTCAATTGAATTACACTATTTTTCAACTACCTCATTAGCGGGTATTTTTAGAAGGATAAGTTTTTCTTCAACAAGCTTTTGGGAGGAAGAAGGGGGTATGTGAAGCATCATACAAGTGAAAGAATGTGATGAAAAGTTAAGCAGAAAAGTAAAAACAATCTGAAAATTGTGATTAAGGTTGAAGAGAGTCAAGACTTATCCAGAAAGATTCTACTAATGATGAAAATCATGATAAAGAGATGCAAACTGGAATTTAGAAGAGACAATCGTAATGAAACCTAAGATTTTTCCCCCATGTCACCACTACCTTAGCACCACTCCAACACCAGTAACCACAACCACAGCACCACCCAAACACCACCAATCTTACCATATAAACGAAAGAGCATTAACATAAACAAACATCAAGCTAAAATGTACACGTACAATCAAGCATAAAAAAACAAATTAGTACACACATAGGTGTTTGCACTCACGCGCATACATGCGCGCATATAGAGATCAAAACATGAAGTAAGTTAAGCCCCCCCCCCCCACCCCCACCAAAACAGGTCATTTTCTCTCAAACAAAGCTAAAAAAAAAAACGAATCACCGTCTCGGTGTCTCCGCCGCCACCGCCGGTTTCCTCCGGCGTCTGGTGGCATGGTAGAATAGGGTGTTGTGTGCTTGTTTTCTTCTTCTTTTGCGAGTCGTTCCCATCTCTGTGCCTATGGTTACTGCTATTGGAGGCTTGGTTCACTCTCTTTCGTTGATGGCTTCTTGCACTAGTTTTCGTCGAAAGCCATCTTGTGGGTGGTCACATATGTGGGTAAGGGTTACGATTTGGATTGCTACAGCTGGTTGGGTAGCAAGGTGGAAGCTTCTAAGTAGGGATCATGCGTGGTGGTGGTTGACCGTTTGGATTTGGGAGTGGGGGCCGGAGACGGAAATTTATAGGTTTTAGGTGTGGACACCGGCGACGAGAAATATGTGGTTTAGGGTTTGGTGGCCGGCGAAAGGAGTATGTGGAATTTGGGATGGTTGGCTGGCAAGGGGAGTATGTGAATGGGTTTTTTCTCCTTCTAGGGTTTGTATCCCCCTCCCCCCTAGTTGGTTCCCCCTCCCCCTGTTCACAGAAAGGTTGGTGGGCTTGTTACCAATGGTGGTTGTGATGCTCCGACGGTGGGTGTTTGTGATGGTGGAGGCTGTTGAGGTGGCAGGTTGGCTCTGGTCGTGTTAGGGGGATTTGGTTGTTGGGGCTTGGGGATTGGGTGGTGGTTGCGGTGCTAGGGGGTGGACTGTGGGAGGAGCGACCATTTTTCGGTCTGTTCCTAGAGCCGAAGTTGCTGGGTGGATGGAGCAGATGGGGTGCCGTTGCTGGTTGACAAAGGAACAGTGGCCGGCGATGGCGCCGGTATCAGGCTTGGTGGCTAGTAGCGTGGGGCGGTGCAAGGCGGGGCGTGAGCGTAGGGCTCCGAGGGGGGGGGGCACTTGCTTTGCATAGCTGACAGCTGTGTAGCTTGGGCACCTGAGCTGCCTCGTTGACTTTTTTGTGTGTTCTTTGGTTTTTGGCCTTTTGGGATTTTGTCGTTTTTTTTAGTTTTTGTCTTTTCTCTAGTCGTAGGCTCACCTTCGGGTAGGGATGGCAATGGGGCGGGTCGGAGGCGGATCTTATGAAATCCGCACCCGCCCCGGTGGTCCTTATACACTGTCCCGCCCCGCCCCGCCCCGCCATCGGGTCAGGGAATGGGAATACCATCCCCGATCCGGTAGACTTTTCAAAAACCCGACCCCGCCCCGACCCCGCCCCGATCAGTTTTCGTTGCCGTAGAAAACCTGTCTGTATTTTACAAATTTTGTACAATCTACAAAATAATCAACCATTTGTTAGGTTAAAGGGAACAAGAAACAATTTCAATCCAGCAATAATACAATTTCAATCAATCCAGATACAGGCAATGTCAAAAAAAGAAAATCTAAGACCTAAAGCATAATCAGATTCTGTAACAAATTACAAACTTCAAAATCCCTAAATAACAAACCCTAAATCCTCAAATCAGATTCTGTAAATGGCATCCAACACAAGCTATCTATGGAAGAGGTCGAGAGCGGAAATCAAAGCTGAAGATCTTCTCTTAGTGTTATGATCAAAGTTGCAAATTAAAGCTCAAGACCTTTTCTTGGCGGAAAAATTACTGTATGTTGCAAATTGAAGCTGAAGACCTTCTCTTCTCTCCAGGTCTAACTCAACTCTTTCCCTTTTCGGTGATCTCCAGCCTTCCTCGTTCTCAGGATCCAAGCCAAATTGTTGAGACCAAGCAAGGTCGGCACCTTACTGCCATGTGCCTAAGAAGTCAGGTGGTGACGGTGGACATGTAGTGATGGTGTTCGGTAGAGATGGAATGGTGTTCGGTGGAATGTTAGGTGGTGGTGACGGTGTTAAGTGGTGGTGAGGTCGAGGTGTTTCGTGGCCGTGGAGGGGTGACGATGCGGAGGAGAGGGCGGTGAAAAGGCGAGGTGAAGAAGTCGTGTCTCCGACGCGAGGAACGTGGTTGTGGCCGCCGTTTACGAGGTCTTGAGGTTTTTGGCTGTGGGGAGCTGACGGTGGAGAGGGAGAAGGAAGAGAAGATTAGAGGAAGGGAGGCAGCCGTCGAGAGGGAGAGAAGAATGGAAGAAGAGAGGCAGATAAAGCATTTTAGGGTTTTGGATAAATAAGTATATATATGCTAGGATGGACGGCTGAGATTTATTGATGCATAGGATTAGTATACCGGGGCGGGTGCGGGTCGGATACCGGGGCGGATTGGACATAGTACCATATCCGACCCTAACCCGCTGCGGATTTAAGAAAAAATTACCATAACCGCCCCGTACCCAGTCAAAGTCAAAATAACCCGCTCCTAACGGGGCGGGGCGGGGCGGGGCGGGGCGGGTATCCGCCGGTTGCGGATCTAATTGCCATCCCTACCTTCGGGACGGGGATGTTGTCCCTTGTGTATAGTTAGTGTCTTGACTTGGGTAAATGTGTGCTAATTTTTTATGCAGGTAGTCTTCAGTGGAGGTTCCTTGGCGATAAAGTCATTCTTGTTTTAGCCACTCTCAAATATTTAAGGACGCCTGACTATGTGCCGGTCCTTATCTGTGGTTACATGCAAGGGATGAGGTCACCGATTACTTTTTATTTTATTATACTCTATCTTGTACTACTTGCTTGTTAATAATATGATGATGATTGGTAGGATTTTTACCTATAGTCCAAAGAAAAAAAACCTGAAGTAAGTTCAGATGTTAACCACCATCGGTTCATTAATCAAGTTGCACACACATTCTCAAATGCACTAGTTATTGTTGGTTAAACCATCACTGGTTTCGTTGATTAATCAGGTTGCACACGCTCACGCTACTACAATGGTTGATTAATCAGGTTGGAATTAAAATAGTAAGTAATATATCCAGTTGTAAATGATCATTAATTGGGTTTTTGGTGTGATTTGTTATGGTGTGGTTTGTTTTATACGAGGGTTATGCGCTCTTTCATATGGGTGGTGGATGACGGGAGGTGGATTAACGGCAGGGTCAGGAGAAAAGGGGGAAAAAGAGAGAAAAAAAATAGGAAGAAGGAGTGAAGCGCATTTAATACATATTTAAAAATTTAAGGATAGCATTGATATTTTCAAAAAATAAAATGGCTGTGTTAGCCGAAACCATTAATTATTGTCACAGAACTCCAACGTTAATAAAACCTCATAAAATATTTTCACATTCTGAATAGAGTTGTCTACTTTGTCAAAACACGGTCTTTGACTATAATTTCCTCCTAAACTCAAGAGGATTAATGATATTATCTAAAACATTTAACTATTCCGAAAAAACATATGTTGAAAAACGGTCAAAGCTTTACTCCAAAAAAACATAAGTCGAACAAACAATCAAAGCTTTACACCAGAAAATCATATCAAAAATTTAATTATTGTTTCTGTTACTAATCGGGTGCTCGAATTCTCTTATGTGTAAAAATTGTTTAATATGAAAAAAAAACACCTAATATCTAATGATTTTCTGACAAACTCTTTTTTGGGTCCAAATAGTCATTTTTGGTATATATATATTGGAGAGTACCTTATGGTAGAACTTTTTTTAAAACTGGCAACTTTGTCCGGTATTACATTTCAACTTCTCACCATTAATGGAAAACAAACATGATTTCACATGTTACTTACTTTTTCAATATTTTCTCACCACATCACCACAAAATAATAGCAAGTTACCGGTTGATTACAATTTTAGATTTTGCTAACTTCCAAGACCTACCTCATTGTCATTATTTTTTCATTATCAAAATGGCCTCTATCTTAAGTTTGTATGGTCAATGGAAGCCACAGAGACTATACCCGCTGCAAGTGACATCATAAGTCTTCTACATGTATGTTATTAATCTTTAATATTAAATTGCACAAACATAAAGTGTGCCACACAAACCATTACTCTCTCTCTCTATTCCTTTTTATTTATTCACATTTGACTTGCATATTTATTTAGAAATTGAGTTGTATTTTATGAATTTTTTGTCCTACCCTAAGAGAGAGAGAGAAGAAAGTGAGTCGGGAGATAAAAAAAAATATGTTAAAATATGATTAAATATGGAGAGAAAAATAAAATAAGTGTAAGAAGTGAACATACAAAAAAAATATCTATGAAATCTTTCTTTTTAAAAAATGATCAATTTTTTTGAGACACTCCAAAAAAATATATAATCAATTAATTAGGGCAGGAGAGTCCATCCTCGATCCATGTAAGGA
>JAVXUP010004800.1:0-25986 GCA_033070095.1 Escallonia herrerae | reverse complement strand
GTCCTCACAGCAGGCCGCTCCATCAATCCAGCCTTCAGGACCGGGGCCAGCTTTTGACATCGCCCCGGCCCCAGTGTCGCGACTACCGCCGCCTTGGACATCTAGACCCTTGGCGGTAGGGCTCGCAACACCGTCGCTGCCGGTAGCCGACATATCTCCTTCTGCAGTGCCGCCCCGCAAGCTACACACGGATCTCGGGCCAGTCTTGCAGCAGATTCCCCCCGCTGTCACACCATCTCATCTGACGCCGGCAAGAAGCTCCTCCGAAACGCATGACTCCATTGAGATGGAACCTAATCCCTATCCAGTTGAGCAACACCAAACCCCCGGCCAAGTGATGGGCATGTCTCGCCAACCCACACTTGCCCTGCACAGCTGCCCCTGCCAGCACCTGCACCATACCAACCCTCCCATGTCCCCGTTCATCAAGCCGTGCCATCTGGGGGCTCGGGGGCTCGCGACGCACCAGGCGGTCATCACCCCTTGACCGGCAATGAGGCACCATCCTCCAACTATGTCACTCAGTCAGATTTGGAGGCCCTTGTCCGTCGCCTGTCGAGGAATCCCGAGCCGGACTCCTCAACCCGTCTAACCGGACACGCCCCATACGCTAATGATATCGCCATCGCACCCTACCCCGTCAAGTACAAGCAACCAAACTTTGTGCTCTTCAACGGACGTGAGGGAAACGCCCGTGAGCATCTAACAAGGTTTGCAGGCTCCTTGGAGCAGTATGGTACAGGAAGCAGCTTGAAGTTGAGAGAATTCCACAAGTCCCTTACGGGCTTGGCTTACACTTGGTATCACCAGATCCCCGCAGGGACCGTCCACACCTGGGGCGACATGGTCCAGCTGTTCTTAGACAAATTTCATTACGAGACCGAGCGCGTGACTATCGTTGATATTGCTGGCATTCGCCAGAACCAGGGGGAAGACTTGAATAAGTATGTGCATCGTTTTCATCTTAAGTGCCTTGAGTGCACAGATTTCAGCAAAGACGAAACGTTGGTTCCCATATGCATCAAAAATATGATTGACGTCTACCGAGTGCATATCGAGAACCTACAGTTAAGGTCATGGGGACACCTCAAGGAGGCAGCCCGACGAACTTACGAGACAGTTGGTCCTGTCAAGTCATGGAAGCCTCGACCGCAAAGTACGCTGTTGGCCTCAGCAGATGCACCTATCACTCAACGTAGCAACGACAACAACAACTATGCAGGCTTCAAGCGTCGGCTTCCAGATGTGAACCAAGGCTCCGACAAGCGAAGGCAACAAAGACCCGCACCTGACTATCCCTGTGACCTGAATACAGTGAAGGAACTCTTGGCCGAATGGGTGGCGCATGACAAAAATTTCCAACTGCCACCAATGCGGACCAATATCACAGACGAAGAAAAGGCCAGGCCCACCTACTGTCCTTTCCATCGAGCCCTTGGCCATCCGCTCAAAGATTGCAATGCACTGCGAACCATCTTTGCAAGGAAGGTAGCGTCGGGCGACCTGCAGCTACGGAAAAATAACGATGTGCGCAAAGATCCCTACCCACCGCATCGCAACAGTAGGGAGCACCAGGCCCTTATGGCTGTCACTGACCATGTCGAGCCTGTAATCCACGAAGCCCCGGCAGAGCCCACACTGACCCTCGTGCCTCCTCCAGCTAAGCAGTCGATGCCTCCCCTTCGACAGATGACGAAGATCAAAAGTTTTTTTGATGAAATGGGGTTTTCACCCGCCGCCCGGACTTACCTTTCCAATTGCCTGCTCGAGGTCACCACCGGCCTCGGTTCCGAATGCTTCGCCGCCCAGGCTGAATTACGTCACATCCCCTCTACGGCCTTAGTCTTCTCGGATGAAGACTCGCCGCCGGTCGAGCATCACAATCGGCCGCTGTTTTTAGAGTGTACTGTTAATGGCACGGGCTTCCGTCGTGCCTTGGTTGATTGCGGCGCCTCGATCAACATCATACCCCTCATCACCCTGCAACAGGCCGGCATTCCCCCAAGGAAAATCATCCGTGACCCCGTCAATATTACCGGCTTTGGACAGGGTCCTCAGTCGACCCTCGGCCATATCACCGTCGACCTCATGGTCGGAACTGTCCGTCGCGACACTACTTTTCACGTAATAGACAGCGAGTCTGCCTTTCACCTCCTGCTCGGGAGACCATGGATCCACGACAACAAGGCCGTTCCCTCAACATACCATCAATGTGTGAAGCTGGTAGCCGGTTCTACGGGACATGAGGTAGCAATGACAATCCCTGCAACCAAAGCCCCCTTTGAATGCGCCGAGTCTTATTTCGCCGAGGCCTCCTTCTTCACTAATTTCGCCGAGGATGGGGAGAATGCTACTCATGTACATTCTACCAGGCTGCCAACCTGGGATGAGCTGTGCGGGGACAAGCTTCCCAAGGACAAAACCGGGAGAAGTAACAAGAATAATGGGTCAACCCCACCGCTTCCGCCTGCTGCCACGACCAATTCCCCCCCTTCTTCCCCCAAGTCCAAGAAGCAAAAGGCTGAGCCGGCCTTTCGACGTATCGTCAAGGACGGCAAGATCATCTATCAATTATGACGGTACGCAGGGGCTCCAGGCGGTCCCTCCTCAGACCCCCTCGACCCCGACCCCCTTGGAGAGACTGAATGGTGCCGCACGGCCGAGCATTGCCAGCCAGATCCTGACCTCACCCCCGGCGCGGCACCACCTTGCTATGAGGATGGCCCTCGACCTCAGGCTGAAGATATTGAAGAAATCAACCTGGCCGACCCGGGCGAAGAACCGCGGCACACCTACATTGGCACAAAACTCGCCCCCGGCCGAAGAGAGGAATTGGTTTCCCTCCTACACGAGTATCGTGATGTCTTAGCATGGAGCTACAATGAGATGCCCGGACTGGATCCTGCCTTAGTCACGCACCATCTCAACATTGCTACCGGATCTATCCCTAGCCGACAGCACCCGCGGACATTCCGCCCCGAGCTCGAATTGAAAATCAAGCAAGAGATTGAACGCCTCCTGCGCGCAGGCTTCATCGAACCTATCACTCACCCTATTTGGCTGGCTAATGTCGTCCCTGTACAAAAGAAGAATGGCCAAGTCCGCGTCTGTATCGACTTTCGGGACTTGAATAGGGCGTGCCCCAAGGACGAGTTTCCACTACCCAATATCGACATGCTCACGGAGGCCGCCGCCGGATATGAAACTTTATCTTTCATGGATGGGTTCGCAGGTTATAATCAGATTCGCATGAACCCCGACGACAGCGCCAAGACAGCCTTCCGCACTCCTATGGGTAATTTTTGTTGGAAAGTTATGCCTTTCGGCCTCAAGAATGCGGGAGCTACGTATCAAAGGGCTATGACAGCAATATTCCATGACATGATACACCATACTGTGGAAGACTATGTCGACGATCTTATTATCAAATCCAGGAAGGAAAGTGATCACCTCACCGACCTTCAAGCGGTCTTTGATCGTTGCCGCCAGTATAACATGCGGATGAATCCATTGAAATGTGCCTTCGGAGTCTCCTCCGGCAAGTTCCTCGGGTTCTTGGTCAGTCGACAGGGCATCGACGTTGACCCCTCGAAAGCAGCCTCCATCCAAGAAATGCCCCCCCCCAAGAACACAAAGCAACTCAAGAGCTTCCTCGGCAAGGTCTCTTACCTCCGACGCTTCATACCCGCACTGGCCGAGCTCATTACGCCATTTCAACACTTGACGCGTAAAAGCGCACCGTGGAATTGGGGCGCGCCCCAACGGCAAGCATTTGAACAGATTAAGGCGGTCCTCATGTCACCGCAAACCATGGTCGTACCACAACGAGGCATCCCACTCCTACTCTACCTGACTTCCACACCCAGATCCATCGGGGCTTTGCTTGCCCAAGAAGTCGAAGGTGTCGAGCGTCCTGTTTATTACCTCAGTAGAGTGATCAGAGGGCCCGAAGCCAACTACTCCGAGCTCGAGAAACACTGTCTAGCCTTGGTGTACGCCTCACAAAAGTTCAGACATTACTTTCTAGCGCATCAGATCACACTCGTCACCAAGGCTGACCCGCTCCGTTACATGCTTACACGTCCCGCCCTGTCTGGCCGACTCACACGGTGGTTGCTGCTGTTGGCCGAATTCGGTTTATCTATCAAGAATCCTACAGCTCTGCGGAGCCAAGCACTCGCAGACCTCCTGGCCTTCTTCCCACGCCAACAATGTGAACCGATATCGGATCAACTGCCGGGGGAGGAGACAGCCCTGATCACCGACATCGATGGACTGTGGACGCTTGAATTCGACGGCTCTGCCACTAGCAAAGACCCCAATGGCACGCCCCTCCGGCAAGGGGGTGCCGGCATAGTCTTGCGGGCACCAGACGGTGTTACCACTTCATTATCCTTCAAACTTGCATTCCCGGTGTCTAACAACGAAGCTGAATACGAGGCACTTGTCATTGGCCTCATGATCGCCGTCAGTATGGGGGCTAAGGCGCTGTGTGTGAAAGGAGATTCAAATCTGGTCATGAAGCAGGCGGACGGGGAGTTCGCGGTCAAAGAACCAGCCTTGGCACCTTATCGTGCCTTGGTGCAACACTTGGAAGGAAGACTCGGTCATGTCCAGTATGAACATCACAATAGGTGCCACAACAGACATGCGGACTGCTTGGCCACGATCGCGTCAAAGATAGAGGTCGATGGTGAACAACGGATGCTAACCATCGTCAAGAGAATGGAACCATGCACAGCACTGAACCTAGTGCCGAAGGACGTTACTGCGGACGATTGGAGGCAACCTATCATCGACAAACTTAAAGCGCCATCTCTTGCTCATGCCTCCACCCTTACAGACTTTTCAATGATGGGAGATGTCTTATACAGGCGGTGTCCCGGAGGCACTCTAGCAAGATGTTTGGCACCGGAAGAGGCAAAACACAAATTACAGCTCGGCCACCAGAAGTGTTGTGGCCTCGACGGTCCCCCTCTGTATCGTCGCCTCCAGCGTATGGGATTATATTGGCCATCCATGGCCAAGGACGCCTCGGATATACAAAAGGATTGTCCCGAGTGCTTGTATGCACCCGACGGTGCCGAAGCTCTTGTCATTGACATCGAGGGTGACTGGCGCCAGCCTTTCATCCAGTATCTATCCCACGGGATTCTACCACCTGACCGCGGCTCAGCACGATCCATCAAGCGCAAGGCAGTCAGGTATTTTGTGACGGAAGGCGAGTTATTTCGCAAGGGATTTTCGGGACGCACCCTGCGATGCTTGCAAGGTGCCCAAGTGGTCAAAGTCATTAACGAAGTACACAATGGTGATTGTGGTGAACATCAAGGCTCCCAGAAGCTGTATGCAGAATTACTAAGATTGGGGTATTATTGGCCGACTATGGAATCCGACTCCATCTCGCATGTCCGACGCTGCCAACCCTGCCAGCGGCACGCCGACAGGATACACTCGCCAGCATCCGACTTGCACATGATCTCAGCACCTTGGCCATTTCATTCTTGGGCCCTCGACCTCATCGGCCCCATCCACCCGCCGTCCAGAAGCCATTCATGGATCATGGTTGCTACTGAACGCTTTACGAAGTGGGTTGAAGCCGTACCTCTGCGGAGAGCCACGGGAGGTGCCGTTTCCAACTTCTTACGCGACGTCATCTGTCGTTTCGGCATCCCTCGATGTATTATATCTGACAATGGCACCCCATTCATTAACCGAGAGGTTCGAGCTCTCATGGAAAGGTACAACATCAGCCATGCCACATCAACTCCCTATTACCCGCAAGGTAATGGTCAAGCTGAAGCGTCCAACAAGACTTTGCTACGAGTATTATCGCGAATGGTGCATGACGCCGACCGGTCGTGGTCCGAACAACTGAATCTGGCACTCTGGGCCTACAGAACATCCATGCACACAGCGACAAAGGCCACGCCTTTCTCTCTCGTCTACGGGGACGAGTGTGTGGTACCTGCCGAGATCGCAGAACCATCGGCTCGACTTTCCCTAAGCAGCAGTCTCGGAGATGAAGAAGCCCGGCTCGCGGCACTTGACGGCCTCGACGAACGACGAGCCACGGCCCTGCGCCGCATGAAGAAGTATCATGAGCAGCTTACGAAAGCTTATGGGAAGACCGTCAAGCCACGTTCGTTTATCGAGGGCGACCTTGTTCTTCAAGCCGCCAAGCATGTGCGGGCCAACATGTCAGCTCCTAAATTCACGCCAAACTGGGAGGGCCCTTTCACGGTGCACGAAGCCCGCACTAATGGCTCGTACCTCCTGCTCAACCACGACGACGGTCAGGTCTCGGCCCCCATCAACGGCCGCTACCTGAAGAAGTATTATGTGTAGTCGCGTCATAGAACGCGCCCTCGTAGCATTTTTGTACATGCGACATTGCTTGCAGACTTGTATTTTTTTGTTGATCTGTGTAGCGTTCTACACTAGTCATGTAATGGTGTTTTGTACCGCGTCCTATCAATACAAAGTCATGCTGTTACCTCAACTTCTGCCCAGCTGGCACTCATTCTCAACCTATGCTTCCTAAGTCACTTTCTACGAGCGGGAATGGGAGAGCATTCACAAGTAACCGAAACAAGCAAGACATTCAAAAAAAAAGAGAGAAGAAAGAAGAGAGCAACCGAACATAACATACAATAAGCCGAGACCATCAAAAATATGTACATATACATCAAACGTTTACTAGCCGTCGTTAAGCACTACAACTACGGCAAAGTAACGTACAAGCTAGGAAAGTCTAGACAACAGCGATGCAACTGGGTGGGAGCTGAATGCCTGAAGTACCTCCCGCTCCGCTTGTACCTCTGACCATCCAGCATCAAGCTCGGCCTGTCGCCCTAACCGCTCTGACTCTCGCCCGTCCACCTCACCTCGCCGCCTCTGTAGATCGGACAACTGCCTCTGCAAATCGACGAGCTGTCTCTCTATCTCTGCCACCTGCATGTCAATCCCGGCCAACTCTGCCGTGATCTCTGACCGCTCTGCCTCTAATCCTGTGCGGCGCCGCTCCAGCAACATCTCCCGCATAACCACGACTGCACGCCTCTCATCCATATCGTGGCTGACGCTCCTCGATCTAAAGAAATCTGCTAGCCAGTCCAGCTGCATACCTAGCGATGTGAACGGAGCGAACTCTGAAAGCGACCGAGCAACGAACTCTGCAGTCCAACCCGACGACGGCACACTGGCGAACGGCAGCAACCACTCCATAAACCCTGCAGACACCCACATCCGTAGTACTGGGTTCTCTACCACCACGCTCTCGAATGTCTGCGGGAACGCTGCCTTCACCAGTTCTAACCGGCGCACAGTCTCCGCCGGTAGCTGGAGGCCCCCCCAAGCTGCCACATCCACCTGACCGCTCGAGGATCCTCTACTCATATCTCCTACTGTCGCGCCACTGCCGCCCGCTGCAGAAATCTCCGACATCCCACCCGCCCTCTGCGCCCCAATCGTGGCTGAGTGCATCGCCAGAAGAGTAGCTCCGACCTCAACCACGGACTCCGGCAATGTGTCATGCCGTCGCACCACCACGGCCTGAACCGGTGTCTCTCGCTCACGAATCGAGGCAGCAACAACAGACTCAGGCTCCGCCATTTCGCCACCATCACCTCCCACAACCGGCGTCTCCATGCCTGTCCACCAGTCCTCGTCAATGTCGAACATCACCGTATCGCTCCCCTCTCCGCCGTATAGTGCCCCCACCGTTTCCTCCGTAGCAGGCAATGGGCTCACCCTCCTCGGCACACTGGCCGTCAATAGCTCAACGGCCTCGGTCTCGTCACTGTCAACTAATCTGCCGGCCTCGGCTGCCATAGCCTCCTCGCCTGCGATCTCAGTCTCGGCCTCGCTCCCCCCCGCGACCGCCTCTTCCTCGTCCCCCTGGCAAAACCGCTGTCAGTTCACAGATTATGAGCAATATGCAAACCATATTTATACGACAAAAAGAAAGGACAGAAGCAAACCTCAGAGTCTAGCTCCTCTAATACGTCGCGCGGCCTCTTCGCCCCTGATAGGTGTGGGGCTGAGGTACCAGCACTAGCCTGACGAGCTGTCTCCATCATCCCCACTCGCAATGCCGACAAGGGCCCCTTGCCGGCCCCCGGCACCCTCGGCACCTCGGCAATAGGCTCCTCCCCACGGTCCTCCCCGGGAGCCGCGTCCCCCAACTCTACGGCATCCTCCTCCGCCTCCCTCTCCGAGCTCGGAACAGAACTCCCGGTCACCAGTGACAGCATCCCGCACTGCCTCGCGACTGTGGCCGATATCAAACTCAGGGCTCGGTCACATGCGAACACATCTACCTGTCGACGTGTGCCTGACGGCTGTGCCAGCCATCCGGCCCAGCTCCCTCGCAGTCGCTCCCACCAATGCGCATAATCCGCGGTCACCGCCCCTGCCACCTCTGTCCCTGGCTGCCTCCACTCTGTCGTCGGTGCCGGCCACTCGCGGGCTCTGTCATATAGTGTATACCCAAAAGCCGTCGCCACACTCCAAGGGCTGTCATAACCGCATGGGGGCTCTAGATCGTACCCGAACGCCAACGACAGACGGTCCGGGCAATACCTCGCCACATAATAGCAGCACTCGGCGGGCTTCCCGCCATCATCTGTCAATACCGGGAGCCAGCCGGGAAAATACGCGACCAATAGCGCCAGCTGTCCTGGCGCTAGCTCGCCTCTCCGGCTCAGATCTGTCGTCACCTCCTGCACGTGCAGCCATGGCGGCGTACCATATGACGCATGCATCTCCATATAGGGCCGTCGCTCACATTCCCCCCGTTTGTCTAGAATCTGTGCCAACGGGCACCCCGGCCTCCTGATGCCTGCCCAAGCAAAAGCCCGAGACCCGCTACACCACAACGCCACCTGCCGCGACCTGCCTGGACGGGTCACTGTCCCCATCGTCGGTGACGGGTGTGCGAGTGGGTATCCGTCAGGACGGTACCCTGGAAAGCACTCGTACAGGTACCTCTGCAAAAACATCCAGTCCACGTATGTCGCCACCTGATACCGACCATACGACCGCTTCACGTCATTCACGAACTGATCTAGCCGCGAGTATAACGTGCCCAAGTACACCGGAGCCAAGCCGACCCGCCTTCCCTGCGCCATCCTAATGGCCAAGGGAAACACCCTCGGGGAAATGCCATCCTCAGGTGTCCCCTCAAACACAAACCTGCAAACAACGACCGGCAACATATGTCAGTTTGACGTTTTACAGGGCAAGCAGGACATACGATATATTCACAAATAATCACACGACAGTACAAAATTTACCTCGATAAGAACATCGCCAAAAACGCCACCAACTCGTACCGATCGCTGCCATGATACGGACCCATCACAAACTGGGCAGCATTGCCCAACTTCTGGCCTGTCCTCGCCTGCGGCGTGCCGTAGAACTGGCGCAGCCACCCACCGTACGTCCCCTTCCGGTGCCTCTTCGTCTCCGCCAAAATGTCCAGTAGCTGCGTCTGCAACAACCGCTCCTCCCCGCTCAGCCGGGTCACCCGTGCATCCACCTCCCCGTGTATCGGCAGCCCTGTCAGCATCAACACATCGAGTAACGTCGGCCCGATCTCCCCGAACTCGGTCACGAACGTATGCGACTGCGTGCTCCATCTTGCCAGCAATCGGGTCATCCCTGGCGTATCCCTATATAACTCCACCCCCCTCGCCGTAACACTGATCGCCGGTAACAGCCCTAGTGCCTGCAACACCTGCGCCCTCACCGGTGTCTCCAACATATGCTCACACCAAAAGTCCCACCCTACCGGCATCGCACTATGGCCCTTGAACATCACCGGCGACCAAGGTATGTCCTCTCTCCCAATCAACAATGCCGGTACATACCTCGGCGACATCACGGGCGCCTCCGCCGGGCTCGGCGCGCGAAGGTAGGGTGACGACAGCCGAGGCTCCTCTCCCATCGACGGACCATCCCACGGTGTCCTGAACGCTCCGTCTGCCACACGAATGGCCAACTCCCTCCACAGCTCACGGTCCGGTACACACGGTACTACTCCCCTCACCCCCAGCAATGTGTTTGTTTTATCTGGCTCCGGATCGTAGGACCTCCTACCGCCATCATCAAAGGTCAATGGCACTGCCGCCTCGACACCCACTGACGGTGTGGCCTTATCGACTGGCGGCGCCGGCACAGGTACAGTCATCATATCCCGCGGGGGTCGCGATGTACCCGTCGCGGCCCCTCGCGGCTTCGCCCACATCTTCTGCCGAACTTTTTTCGCTGCTGGCGTCGCTCCGGGCTGTGAGGATGGGACTTGGGCCTGTCGGACAACCTGCGTGACCGACCCCCCGTGACTGGCCGACCCCCCATGTGCGGCCGACCCCCCGTGGCTGGCCGACCCCCCTTGCCCGGCCGATCCCCCTCGCTGGGCCGACCCACCCCGTCCGGCCGATACCCCTCGCTCGGCCGACTCCACTCGTGCGGCCGACCCCCCATGCGCGGCCGACCCCTCTCGCTGGGCCGACCCCCCTTGCCCGGCCGATCCCCCTTGCTGGGCCGACCCACCCCGTCCGGCCGATCCCCCTCGCTCGGCCGACTCCACTCGTGCGGCGGACCCCCCATGCGCGGCCGACCCCTCTCGCTGGGCCGACCCCCCTTGCCCGGCCGATCCCCCTTGCTGGGCCGACGCACCCTGTCCGGCCGACGCCCCTCGCTGGGCCGACCCCCCTCGTGCGGCCGAGCCCCCGTGGCTGGCCGACCCCCCTCCCATCGCAGAGCCACCAACTGGCCGACCCCCTGGCCCCGACGACCCCTCGCCCAATTCCACCTCTTCTCTCACCATCCCTTTTTCTCTCTTTCTTCTCTCTCTCTCTCTCTGACTTGCGTAGGCACAAATGGCGGTGCCTCCGCCCTGCCCCCCTCCGCTCCTTATATAGGGGTGGGCAATTTTCTTTTCTTTTTCTTTTTATTTTTCTCTTTCTTTCTTTCTGTCTTTTCTTTTTCTTTCTTTTTTCCTTTACTTTACGCTCCCGTCCGCCGGCCCCTCGCCACAGTTTGTCGACCACGCGCCGTCACCGCTATGACCGCAGTGCGCGCCCGCGCGCCACCTCCACGACCTTCGTCGCACGCATTCACATGACAGCTCCGCGACAGGCCCCGTCGCCCGCGTGCCATCTCCTTGAACCGCGTCGCTTGTGCCAACTCATCGCGCCCTTTACAACGCGCGCTCAACGGCAATGGTCACTTGATGCACTACCGCGACGTTCGTCGCCGCGCCCGTGCGCCATTCTCATCATGTGTGCCCTCGGCACCAACTGTAGCTCCGCGACGTTCGTCGCCGCGCCCGTGCGCCATCTTCATGATACGTGCCCCCGGCACCAAGTATAGCTCCGCGACGTTCGTCGCCGCGCCCGTGCGCCATTCTCATCATGCGTGCCCCCGGCACCAAGTGTAGCTCCGCGACGTTCGTCGCCGCGCCCGTGCGCCATTCTCATCATGCGTGCCCCCGGCACCAAGTGTAGCTCCGCGACGTTCGTCGCCGCGCCCGTGCGCCATTCTCATCATGCGTGCCCCCGGCACCAAGTATAGCTTCGCGACGTTCGTCGCCGCACCCATGTGCCATTCTTATCACATGTGCCCCGGCACAAAGTATTGCTTCGCGACGTTCGTCGCCCCACCACTTTCATGACATGTGCTCCGGCACCATGTATTGTCCCCGCGACAATCGTCGCCATGACCATGCACCACGACCATGTTACAAGCCTCCGGGCATAACACCCGTTCACCACACCATGCGCCCCCGCCACGGGCATGGAAGACTTCAACCCACTCTCTAGAGTGTGCAGCATTCTGGAGGCTCCGCTCGTAGTGCTCCTGCACGAGGACCCCTCCCTGCGGCATGGGCTGAGCGCCAGCACGGGCTAGTGCCATCGCCGGCACAATCAACTACGGGATGGGCTCACAACCTGGAAGCCATCGCCGGCACAATCAACTACGGGATGGGCTCACAACCTGGAAGCCATCGCCGGCACAATCAACTACGGGATGGGCTCACAACCTGGAAGCCATCGCCGGCACAATCAAACTACGGGATGGGCTCACAACCTGGAAGCCATCGCCGGCACAATCAAACTACGGGATGGGCTCACAACCTGGAAGCCATCGCCGGCACAATCAACTACGGGATGGGCTCACAACCTGGAAGCCATCGCCGGCACAATCAAACTACGGGATGGGCTCACAACCTGGAAGCCATCGCCGGCACAATCAACTACGGGATGGGCTCACAACCTTGAAGCCATCGCCGGCACAATCAAACTACGGGATGAGCTCACAACCTTGAAGCCATCGCCGGCTCAATCAAACTGCTACACGGGCTTAGCGTCATCGCCGGCTCCATTACCAGGAACCTTGGCCCCCGCAGCAACAGGGGCTGTAACCACATCGTTTATGCATGCGACGCCCGCTCGGGTTGCCCCTCCGCGCCCGCCGCACGCAGGGGGCTTATGTTCATACCCTATTCTGGTCGCACCCCAAGACCCGCCAAGGGACCCACTTTGCACGACACATCACCCAGTCAGCGGTCAACTTTTCAACGCTCGAGGGCCGGTCAAAGCAACGCATGCTCAAGTCACGTGAACCATTCGTGAAGCGACTTCGGCGTGCCTTCCACCCCAAGGGGTCGGCCACCCCAAGGGGTCGGCCTCCCCCAAGGGTCGGCCTCCCCCAAGGGGGTCGGCCACCCTGGGGGGTCGGCCACCCCGAGGGGTCGGCCTCCCTCTAGGGTCGGCCTCCCCCAAGGGGTCGGCCACCCTCTGGGGGTCGGCCTCCCTCTAGGCTCGGCCTCCCCCAAGCGTCGGCCTCCCTTGGGGGTCGGCCACCCCATGGGGGTCGGCCACCCCATGGGGGTCGGCCACCTGCCTTGAACACCGACGCCGTCACCTTTGACCCCACCCCATTGTCACGACGACCGTCGCTCGCGGCCGCACTCCGCCATAGTCGCGACAACCGTCGCTCTCGGCCGTGCCCCTTCGTCGCGATGACCGTCGCCCGTAGTCTCGATGACCGTCACTTGTGGCCGCTCTGTCGCCATGACAACCGTCGCTCACGGTCGCGCGCCATCCGCGCAACGACCCTCGTCGCTCGGAGATCACTCTGCGACCCTCGTCGCCCGCACTCAACCGCGCCCCATGCGCTGCAATCATGTTATATGCCTACGGGATAGGCTACTCCTCCAGGACACTATCTCCGCCAGGGTGCCTGCGTGACTAGCCTACGTGCTCTGGCACTGGGGGCTCGCGTCGGCACCCCTAAGGACTATGACCCCCGGGTCACTCGGAGACGGGAGCAGGTCTTCGGAAGGGCATCTTGCCTAGTCCACCTGGCAGCTGGGCGTCGGGTCTTCCCCGCCGCTGCCAGACCTGTGGGATTCAGTAAGGGCTTGGACTGGAGGCTGGGGCAACGGGCTACTCTGACCATGCTACCGCGGCATGATCAGTCTCCTCAGACAGGCAGAGAGGTGTTGCAAGGGCAGGGCAGCACGAACTTAGGAACCGGCAGTCCAACGAAGGGTCAGTGCGTTGGCCCCCTGGTGACGTGTCGTTCCCAGGGGGCGACACATGTCAACTTATGACACATGCACATTTTTGCCTATAAATAGTGGACTTTGGAGCTTCTTCAAGGATCGGATTCTCATTTGGACTTTTCACTTTCTCTCTCTAAAGGAAACATTCTCTCTGGAATTCTAGTGAGAGAAATACACTTGAACTCCCGTCTACGGACCTTGGACGCCATACCCTCACCACGGACTGCAGACTGTCGGTCCTGTTCATCGTCACCTTGCCTGCGCAGCACTGCCACCCCTCACGACCTGTCTGGGGAGCCTTGTCCTCGGCCCTTGCGCCGTCCTTGCTGTCTCCCACGTTGCCTACCTGGAAGCCAACTCAGACCGCATCCTTTGTGGCACCTCCACGTATCATCGAACCATTTCCGGCACCATCAAAGACCAAAGTATTCGTCGCTAAAGGGGCAACAAGTAATGACAAACTCTTTCGTCGTTGAATGTAGTTTTCAACGACGAGGCCAAGATGTCGAGAAAAAAATTGTGACGAGCAAGGTTTTACCAACGAACATGAGTTCGTCAACAAATGTTACAATTATCAACGAAGCTAATATGTCAAGAAATAATTTTAGGATCAAGGTTTTTGTGACGAACTTGAGTTCGTCAACAAATGCCACCATTATCGACGAAGTCAAGATGTCAAGGAAAAAAATAGTGACGACTAATCATTTGTTGACGAACACAAGTTTGTCGAAAAAGAAATCCATTCTTGACGAACTTAAACATCTAGCGACAAATTCGAGCAAACTATTTTGACGAAATAGTTCGTCATTAAATATCAGACATTCCTTGACGAAGTAAAAAATCGTCAATAAATATGCTTTTTATTGACGAACACATATATTCGTCGAAAAATACATTTCTTGACGGCGAGTCTTTGACGAACTTCGTGATGAATTTTTTTCATCACTGTATGTATTTCTTGACGAATATGAGACCTTCCTCGACGAACCATGTTCGTCGCTAGAAGGCAAATTTCTTGTAGTGGCTACTGTAGAGCAGCATAAGAGTAGGTTATGATTTTTATTATATCTCTTTTATTTCAAATTTAATTGAGATGATTTTTCTCTTTCTAAAAACCTCATTGTGTCACCTTCCACTTTGTCATTTTAAGTTTTCTTAGAATCCCACGTTTGCAAATTAAAAAATGACCTTAAATTCAATTCACTGTAGAAGTCTAGAATTTTTGGTTCTAGCAGCCAGTTGGATTTGTCATAGAAAATTAATTACTCATGAAATTTTTGTGAAATTTATATTTCTAGAAATCTCAAAAATTTCTCTTCAACCTTATAGTTTTGAGTTTTCTGAGATTCGTAGTATTTCCACTCCAAAATAATCATTGAACAAAATTGGTCTGCACAGAGATGTATTGTTCTGATCAGCCACTTCGATTTATTGTAGAGAAGTCAATACTCATTTGATTTTTGTGAACCTTATATTTTTGAAAATTTTTCCAATATTTGTTGTGTTTCGGCTTCAAAATGGTCAATCTACGAAATTAGGGTTTGCCAAAAAATGTTGTTTCTAGAATTGCATATCACTCAATTGCCCAAGACTTTTTAAGCCATTTTTAAGTATGTTTGGGAAAAGTACAAAAATAAAACTCCAGTTATTTTTGTAAAACCTTTGATGTAGAAATTTATGGGATTTTTCTGGGCATGCAAAGGACTAAAATGATGTTAATTTGAAAATAGGCTTTTGAATTATTTCATATAGCAAACAAAATTATTTTTAGCCAAAAATTTTACAGTGGTCTAAAGACATTGAGATGCTTGAGCGTCTAAAATTTCATGGCATTTGGATACCGCTTGAATATGTTTTAAAATAAGAACCTTAGTACTCAATTTAAGGAGTGGTTTAGGGTTCTGATCGTAGAATTTTCAGAAAGGCAATTTTTGTCCAAAAAACCCACCTAGTTGTTTAAAAGGATGTTTTTAATTATATTGAGTGTGTAACAGTACGTTAGGCGTTGGAAGTAATTTGGTAATTTTACACAACTCGAGGGGTATATTTGTAATTTTGCTCACTTGGGAGAATTTAACACCTAGGCATGCTTCAGCGACAATAAATAACATCCATGTAGTTTGTTATCACCCTCTAAGAGGAAAGTGAAACGTATTCATTTTACTTCTCCACCCTTTAACATGGGTACCAATTAAGTTCCGCCCAACTTGCTGAACGATATCCCCATGTGTAAAAACCCCAAACCCAATTCCACGCAGCAATTTTTTTTTTTTTGAAATTTGTTCAATTTCCAGTTTCTGAATTGTTAGGTTACTTCTACTGTATTGAGTAGTGCTCTTTCTTACAAATTAATAAAGACAAATCAAGAAAAGCAAATGGTATACAATGTTCATGAGGATAAGAAAATAAACAAAAAAAATAAGCATCTTATGTGTCCATTCCAAATAGATGTACTAATATAGTTTTTTTAGTTGTATAATACGGAAGGATCTTCTGGTCTAGGATTAAATTCCATTTTCACGACTGAAATTATGGAAAAACATCAAGTTTGGAAGCTTTTATCAAACGCTCGCAAATTACCAACGCTAGTACATACATAATACATACAACGCTAGCAGATGCATAATACATACAACGCAAGAATATGCATAATACATACAATACTAGCACATGCTCAATACGTATATATACATATACAAAAATCTAAAAATTACCAACGCTAGCACATGCATAATACATAATCAAAACCATGCACAGATCTACTCAAAATCATGCATAATACGCAATACTCATCACAAATTCTAAATTATAAACAAATAAATGATTGATTTGTGAACTTACATGATTAATTAGACGATTAAAGGACTTCTTGGAAAGAAATTGCACAGATATACTTGCCAACGCTGGAAAGTTTGGGAAGAAGAAAGAAGGGAGAAGACTTTCAAAATTAGGGGTTTGTCATTTTTATATGTAACATCTGCTATGCAATGTAGCGGAGGTGTGGAAAAGGATAACTTCCATCCACCACACTGTCTGGCAGACAGCTGGGGGACAAGATGTGACATTGTGTCAACTTAAAGTCGTCCACCATATAGTGTGGCTGACGACTTTTTGACTAGCATTTGTCGGGGTCAAAAAGTCGTCTGCTAAACTGTGTAGTGGACGGGAAGGGCGGGGCATTTTGGTCAAAAGGTCTATTCATCACACTGTGTGGCGGACGGTCAGCTACCATATATATATATATATATATATATATAGGGAGCTGATCCGTTGATAGCGCTAGCAAAATGGGGTATTTTGCTAGCGCGATCTGACCGTCCATCCTGAAAGATGGACGGTCCAGATCGCGCCTTTTTCCAAAACTGATCCCCGTCCGCCATACTATCTCGCGGACAGCAGTTTTACCTTTTTGCCCTCCTCCCATGTCCGCGAGACTGTCTCGCGGACGCCTTTCTGTTCCTGACATGTGTCAGGAAAAAGGCGTCCGCCATACTGTATGGCGGACGATCTCTAGGCTGACACATGTCAGGGCCTGTCCTCTCGGTCGCCTATAAAGTCTCGGGCGTGAGCCCCGAGAACTGTCCCGTCGGTCACCTAGAAAGTCTCCCTAATTCTCGGC
The DNA here is from genome assembly GCA_033070095.1 of Escallonia herrerae. Taxonomy (NCBI): domain Eukaryota; kingdom Viridiplantae; phylum Streptophyta; class Magnoliopsida; order Escalloniales; family Escalloniaceae; genus Escallonia; species Escallonia herrerae. Next base: position 8,794 of record JAVXUP010004800.1, on the reverse strand, counting down.
TCTTTCAGCAAAATTTTTGCGGGGCTTTCAGATTCACTTGCTTCCATTTTCAGCACCCTTCAAGCTTTTCTTGGAGTAACACACTTGGTTCAAGCATCACTCAAGCAAGGTAAAGTTTGTGATCTTGCTACCGTTTATCTTAGTAATTTTAATTTGTTATGTTCAGTAAATATATAATTAGCAAAATAGGAGACACTTTTGAGATTATGTATATGGTATCCTAAATCGGTCTAATCGTCAAGATAATTTTGAGATAATAAGCGTATTCTATTTCTACATAGGTCTTTTTCACAATGTCTGATTTCGTGTCGAGCTCCAGCACCCCCGTAGATGCTAGTGATCCGTATCTAGGACGAACCTTTCAAACGTTGGAAGAAGCTGGAGAATGTTTTCGAGCTTATTCATTGAGGGTTGGTTTTGGCATTAGAATAAAAACTACAAGAACAAGCAGCGTATCGAAAAGGATATGCTCTCGCTTATACGAGTGTCATAGGGGCAGAAACCCAGTGCAAAATGAGACACGCGTAGGCAACGATGACAGTGATGATGACGAAATAGGGTATGCGCGGAGAAGACGGGATTGCTTTGCGCGCACGAATTGCCAGGTCAAGATGTTCGTAAGCTATAAAGCCAAACAAGATCATTGGCTTATTACCAGCCTGGAACTGGCACACAATCACCCGTTAGTAACCCCTTCTAAGGTGAGTCAGATGCATCAACACAAGAAGATGGGTAAGGTCGCGAGGAGCCTAATTCACACAATGAGCGATGCGCGGCTAGGACCTACCGACATGATTAATGTTCTTGCTGAACAGGCTGGGGGAATTCAAAATTTAAACTTTAACACGACAGACGTTCGTAACGCGGTCCGAACCCATAGACGAGCCGCGTATGACCTCAATGATGCGCAAGCGACAATGAGCCTATTGAAACGGATGCAGATGGAGGACCCGCAGTTTACCTTCGACTATAAACTTGACGACGAGCATCGAGTTAGCACAATTTTTTGGGTCGACGGTCGTTCGAGGCTAGCTTATAAGCATTTTGGGGATGTCGTGACTTTCGACACCACATACCGTACCAACAAGTACTCGATGCCGTTCGCTCCTTTCACGGGCGTCAATCATCATTATCACTCCATCCTGTTCGGGTTCGCCTTGTTAAGGGACGAGAGCGAGAGTTCTTTTGAATGGTTGTTTAGGGTGTGGCTGGAAGCAATGAACTTCAAAGCACCGACTGTTATCATCACCGATCAAGATTTGGCAATGAAGAAGGCTATTGCTACCGTCTTCCCAGATACTCGACACAACTTGTGCACTTGGCACATAAGCAACAAATACCCGGAACGTCTGCATCACATGTACGCAAAGTATCCAGACTTTAAACAGGATTTTGACAAATGCGTCCTCAAGTCATTAACGATTGAGGAATTCGAGGAGAGGTGGGAAAAGCTTGTTCGGGATTACTCATTGCAAGACAACGAGTGGCTCCAGCACTTGTACGGGCTCAAAGAGCAATGGATTGGTGTTTACACGAGAAGTCATTTTTCTGCGGGCATGAAAACGACGGGCAGGAGTGAATCTATGAATGCCACGTTCGATAATTATGTGGGTACAGCTACCAATTTGAAGAGTTTCGTCACATCAGCACAAAAAGCGGTTGCGTCGTTGTTCGTGAAAGAAAGGGCTGCAGACTTTGCAACCACGTACAAGCAAAGGAGAAGGTTGCTTGAGACCCCGCTGGAGCTGAACGGTGCCAAAGTCTATACGAAGGAGATCTTCCTGCTATACCAAGTAGAGCTGCAAAAATCGGGCCGATACAGTATATATAAGGTGGCAGAAAAGTCGTCGCGTGAGTACAAGGTTTATTCGCTCGTGAATGACCTCGTCCCTGAGAAGCTGCGCAGAATTTATACGGTGACCCACGACACATTGACGGACTCGGTGACATGTGTTTGTAAGAAGTTTGAGTTCCATGGCATCCTGTGTAGACACATTCTGCGGTTTTTCACACAGAAGAATATCAGGACAATCCCCGATAAATACGTCCTGCCACGTTGGACGAAAGGTGCAAACAGGTTGCACGGTACCATTTCCTTTCCGGAGCACCCGTATACTGACTTTGAAGAATCAGAGACGTTGCGGTATAATCATCTGGTGACGATGTTCACCCGTTTGTCCGTAAAGGGTGCTGCTACAATGGTCGGATATAAACATCTCCTCGAGGTAGCTCAGCAGCAAGAGCCCATCGTCGACCAATTGGAAGCAGCTTCAGTCAGCAATGCGGTTGACACCGAGCCTACGACGGGATCAGAAGATGACGAGCCGGGGGAGGGAGCCGACAATGATATCCGGCCTTCGGATCCAATTATATCGCAAACGAAAGGCCGCAAGAGATCTACGCGGATGAAAAGCTCTATTGAGACGGCAACTCAACCAAAAAAGCTAAGAAGGTGTGCATTGTGCAACAAAATGACAGACCACGACAAGCGGAACCATTACAAGGCACTGGGGATAAGTCCAGTGCCTTTGCAAGACGGGGAAGAAGATGATGCCGAGGATGAGGACGAACAAGCTGCAGTGGAACTTTAGTGTACTGAATATTTTGTAATAATCTTTTATGAGCCATCAAAAGTGTCGGACATTTTGTAATAATATTTTAGTAATGACTCGTTTGTAATAACCTTTACAATCATTTTTTTATACGTGATTTCTTACACTGTCCGCTACACTGCGCAGCACAACATTAGAAACCTAAGGTATTAAAGAATACCCCCCTACAACACTTAGTTTTTTTTTGTTTTGGTTTACTTCTCTGCGTCCGCTATACTATGTAGCGGACGGCCCCGCAGAATACCCCCCCTCCAACACTTAGTTTTTTTTTGTTTTGGTTTACTTCTCTGCGTCCGCTATACTATGTAGCGGACGGCCCCGCAGAATACCCCCTTACAACACTTAGTTTTTTTTTGTTTTGGTTTACTTCTCTGCGTCCGCTATACTATGTAGCGGACGGACCCGCAGAATACCCCCCTACAACACTTAGTTTTTTTTTGTTTTGGTTTACTTCTCTGCGTCCGCTATACTATGTAGCGGACGGCCCCGCAGAATACCCCCCTCCAACACTTAGTTTTTTTTGTTTTGGTTTACTTCTCTGCGTCCGCTATACTATGTAGCGGACGGCCCCGCAGAATACCCCCCCTCCAACACTTAGTTTTTTTTTGTTTTGGTTTACTTCTCTGCGTCCGCTATACTATGTAGCGGACGGCCCCGCAGAATACCCCCCCTCCAACACTTAGTTTTTTTTTGTTTTGGTTTACTTCTCTGCGTCCGCTATACTATGTAGCGGACGGCCCCGCAGATACACTGATTATCGAACACTTGGTTATTTTTTGAACACTTGCCCTGCAGATAGACAGATATCCAACAGACAGATATCCAACACTTGGTTTCCCACCGTTAAATCATATCGGTCAATAAAATCAATCGCATTCAATAAATTTTTTTTAAAAAAGTGTTGTAACGTTACAATGTGAATTGGGGAACATCATCTCTCGCGGGAATGATGTTCCTTACACGGATTTACAATAAACCTAATAGCTCTAGGCCGGCCATTCATAATTTGCCAAGCAATCCTATACCTAAAGTCTTGTATGCATTCTTCGCTCCAGACAGTCTTCTTGAGGCTCTCAGACCGGCAAATGTAATCCATGTACATGCAGAGGAAGACGCCGCAGTCCGAGGAATTATGTTGCTTGGGCCTACTCCTCTTCAATCGGAAAATGAGGACCGGCCTGCGCGATACCTTCTCCCGACGCCTACCATTGACCAGGGCAGCAAAAAGATTCTGCGAGAACCATAATAAGCATTAAACATAGCTAGCAAAATAAGATTAATCAGTTTTATAATATGCAAGTTACAACAAGAAGGAAACAGGATCTTACCATGGCATCCAACTGGCCTATGCCTCGGTACATATCAATCACAGGCATCACGTCGGTATCATCGTAGAGACTGTCGACGACTGAAACCGTGCTCTGTAATGGTTCGTAGCAAACCAAGTACCAGTGGGCATTCCCTAAAAAGGGGATTAGAAACACGTCGGCAACACTTGCGCTCACTGGACTATCCCTAGCAAGATATGCTTGTAGGTTAGGGGACGGTTTCCACTGGGCCATGCCTCTCCCCTTCCTTGCATTGCCCCAGTCGTGCCACTCTTGTACTAGGAGCTGATGAAAAAAAGCATCCAAGATAAACACGCGCGGACCGATGTTTGGATGCTCCCGACACCTTCGCCTCAGAATTTGCACGTAGTGCGAGATGACACCGCTGTCTAACCAAGCTCCCGGCGCCAGCGAGGCGATCTCTGTCCAAGAGGCATTGTAATCCAAGCCCTCGGGGTGATCCATGTCATACGACGCTCCGTCTTGGGGGGCCCCGCTAAAATAACGGGCTCGGATTAGATCGCATTTATGCGGCTTTAGGGGCCTGGCTGGATGCCCTTTCGGATATTGCCCTCGGGGGTCGATCGGGGGATATTGGCCTCCAATTCCTTCTTCGGCCGGCTGATATTCCCCTCCGGGGCCGCCAACTGGTCCCGCCCACGGGACAATGGGCAGTGCCTCGGAGAAACCGTAGTTTCCGAAAGGAAAGTCTTGCGTGACTTGAGAGAGGGGTTCCGGGAACAAATTGAAGGAGGGGCCGCTGTAATCGCCCCACGACGCTTGAGCCTGTCCCATCCCCGCTTCAGAGGTACCACCAACTCCCTGACTCACCCCTGAAGCCTGTCCAGAGGGATCACCGTATCCCTGGCTGACGCCCGTATAACCCATTCCCGGGCTTACTCCCGAAGACTGGCCCGATGCTTGGCGCAAAAAATTCCCGCAGCCTAAAGCCAATGTCGCAGCCTGTTGGCAAAGATCCTCGCCCATTGCGCTCACCAGATCCCTCCGCTCACTCAACTTCTGGAAGAATGCAAGCGAGGCATTAACCTACATCCAAAGAGATAAAAAATTAAGTAACTTCAATCAGACATTTATATTCAACTAATTTGGTTCAAGTCAGACTTGTTGGGCAACTTACGAGATTGTATGCCATACGCTCATCGATCTGACCCCTAGGCGCATACCTCTCCCCACGTTCAAAGTTTACAGGGGCTACTCTCCTCCGCGTGATGCGGTAGTACCACTCATCGTACTGATCGATGCTGATAACGGGGTCTGGCTCCGAGACGATGGCCGCCAGTGTGTCCTGCCAAGAAGTCCAAAGCTCTATTTCGGCCGCGCACAATTCGTACGCATTGGCGGTGCCAAACACTCCGACATCCGGTGGGTTCCTGTTAACCCTCATATCCGGGGCATCGACTGGCAAACCCTGCTCCAACTCAAAATGGCGCATTGCTCGGTCGGGCAGCTGCCACTCTGCGAGCTCGAAATGGATCAGGGGTGTGCGCTGCAACCCGGAGAGCGTGAAGACGAACGACTCTCCCACCCGTCGCGCCAAACGTATGTACGGTGCCCAACGCATTTGGCCCGGAGATAGACGGTCGAACTCCCCTCGATAGTACGTAATGTTGTGATGGGGATCGACTCTCCTCTTGTAGTGGCTAGCCCTCCGGCTGTACTCCCAAGCACACAACCGAGGCCAGACTTTGTCGGTTCCATCCCTACGCGTTGGTGCACCGGGAGCAAGGTGTTCGTAAGACCACACCTGAGAACATCAAAAAATTATATTTATATCGTCGATTCAACAAAAATAAAACACAATAACGAAGACATGATTTATATGATATACCTGCAATAGCGAGAGACATGCACATATGGCTTTGGAGTTGGGCCTCGTTGCCTTGTGCAATGCTCGGTACAGATACGAAAGAACCGCTGCACCCCAGGCATAATCCCCAACCTCCGACAGGTTACCCAACAACGGTAAATATTTCACGCTGACCGTGTTCTTCGACGTCGTTGGGAATAAAATTGCTCCCATCACCCACAAGAGGAAGGCCTTTGTGTACACCACAAGCTCACGGCCCGTATAGTTTTCCGGCAAAACCCCGTAGGTATCTACCAACCACTTCAACTTTATACCACCAGTGCTAAATTGATCCTGGGGTATCGAAGTGAAGAAGTCTCGCGCTGTTCTCTTATTCGTTGCGTCTGACGGAGGAGCAATTACCGGCCGCCCCGTCACCGGCAACCCCAAGATGAACCCTACATCTTCTAGGGTAATCGTCATCTCTCCGAGCGGGAAGTGAAACGTATTCGTTTCACTTCTCCACCTCTCAACAAGGGCACCTATCAAGGCCCGGTCAAGCTGTTGAAAGATCTGCCCATGCGTGAAAATCCCAAACCCAATTCCACGCAGTATTCTTTTCTGGGACTTGTTCAAGGTCCATCTCGTGAACTCGCGAGATACTTCTACGGTGGTGAGAAGTTCTCTTTCCTACGAATTATTAATAAATACAATTTGAGCAAAATGAACGGTAAAACAACGTTCGTAATAATAAGAAAGTTGATAAATAATGTATCTTACTCCACCATCCCATATGAGCGTACTGATATGGTTGGCTTGGTCGTATAACACGGATGGATCTTCTGGTCCAGGGATAAATTCCATTTTTTGCAACTGAAACTATGGAATCGGATTTTACAAACGCTAGCACATGAACAAATACATACATATATAAATCCTCATCATCGCTAGCACATGCTCAATGCATAATCAAAACCACGCATAAAACGCAATATTGATCACAACTATAGATTAGAAACATGTAAAGGATTGATTTTGTGAACTTACGTGATCTATTAGGGGGGGTATTAAAGCTGCTCTTATGAAGAAATTGCGCAGATCTGCTTGCCAACGCCGCTGGGAATATTTGTGAGTAGGAAGAAAGGAGAAGAAGAGTGTAGAAGTTATAGGACTTTCTTTTGGGTTTGAATATATATATTTGCTGTCCGGTGGACAATATATATTTGCCGTCCGCTATATAGTATCGCGGACGCTAGACTTTTGGTTGTTTTGGTAGTTTTCTCTACGTCCGCTATACTATGTAGCGGACGGCCCGGCAGAATTTTTTTGGTTGTCTTCTCTACGTCCGCTATACTATGTAGCGGACGGCCCCGCAGAATACCCTCTCCACTACTTAGTTTTTTCTACACTTAGTTCCACCTCTCCAACACTTAGTTTTTTCTACACTTAGTCCAAACTGTCCGCTATATAGTATCGCGGATATACTTACCGCAGAAAATGGTTGGCACGGACCAAACATTTAGTTTGGCACGGACCAGACATTTAGTTCCCGACCTTCCCGAACCCCGGCCTAAGCGGAGGGCCTTATATCCGCTATATATATAGAGCTATACAATGTAGCGTAATGTAATAAATTGGAATAAATTGGCGCCCGTAATGCAGTTTTAATAAATTGAAATAAATTGGCCCGAAGACTTGTTTTAGCGACATAGTACGTTAATGCTATTTTAATAAACTGACGCCCGAAGACTTGTTTTAGCGACGGAATCAACAATCTCAATTTTTCCAAAAAATAATGTACGATTCATAATCAACGATCTCAATATATCAAGGCAACAAAAAAAGGCACAATTAAGCAAGAAAAAATTTGAAAACATAATAAACAAGAACATAAATTTTTTTATTATAATAAACTATGGTTCACAAATGGGGTACGAAAGCTTTTCACAAGCGCTCCGTTCAAAGATTACAACTTGAAAATCCCACCACCCAAGGTGTTCGAACACTACAAAGTCCCCGAGTTCGAGGCCATGCTGGCGCACGAAGACGTTCCAACCCTCTGCGAATTCCTTTTTTTGGGATCGGCCGGGCTTCAGCTTGATTTCAACCTGCCATGCCCCCTTGCGGCTATATAATCTTGCACTATCATGAATTGTTGTAAATTGATTGGTAAATGCTTCCGGTATGTCCTACCAAACACAAAATACAAAAAATAGGTTAGTTTTGGTTAAGAAAAACAAAAGATCAAACTTTTAACACACGAAAATACAGAGAAAGAGAAAGAGGGATAGCCTACAAGTTCATGCTCAAATCCCGGCATCATGACTTTGAAAAAGTGTTTGCCTACCAGGTGCAAGTTGCCAATATAATCGTAGGCGTAGGTGGTCTCCGATCCAGAAGCCATCGAGATCGGCGTTGAGGGGAGGACGGTGGTGTCGGCGGAGATGTGGGTGACCGGAGATGTGGGTCGCCGTAGATGGGGTAGCGGCTTTAGGTTAGATGTTCGAGAGAGGGGACGCCGTCCGCTACAATAATATATATACCCCGATCTGATTAAATATTTATAGCAGGAGAGAGTTGACGAAGGGACGCCGTCCGCTACAGATACCAAGGGGACACTGTTGACGCCATACAGATACCAAGGGGACAGTTCTCGGGGCTCACGCCCGAGACTTTATAGGCGACCGAGAGGACAGGCCCTGACATGTGTCAGCCTAGAGATCGTCCGCCATACAGTATGGCGGACGCCTTTTCCTGACACATGTCAGGAACAGAAAGGCGTCCGCGAGACAGTCTCGCGGACATGGGAGGAGCGCAAAAAGGTAAAACTGCCGTCCGCGAGACAGTATGGCGGACGGGGATCAGTTTTGGAAAAAGGCGCGATCTGGACCGTCCATCTTTCAGGATGGACGGTCAGATCGCGCTAGCAAAATACCCCATTTTGCTAGCGCTATCAACGGATCAGCTCCCATATATATATATATATATATATATATATATATATATATATATATATATATATATATATATATATATAAGCGAAGCGA
>JAVXUP010004799.1:0-25986 GCA_033070095.1 Escallonia herrerae | reverse complement strand
TTACCGGTGTCCAACCCTACTGATGTAACGTCGGCACCAAAACTTATCCACACCAACACAGTAATTTCTTCGTAGAAAAGACTTTAAAAATGCACACAGCTGCTGTTAAAATTTATCATACTCACTGCACTTGCTTTCACTTATCAGATTTTTTTTTATTTTTTTGAACTGTTGTAAAAGAATTACTCGCTTTCTATATAAGAAAAATATTTGTATGCATTTTTTTATGTTTATCTTTATATATATATATATATTTATTTAATTAATTAAAAGTCCCGTAACCGTGCAACATTTACTATGGAAAACTCCAGTAGAATTATTTGCAAGACACGCGCCTCTTTGTAAGTGTACTAGTAGTAATTAATTCCGTTGTTATGCAATACTACAAAAACCTGAAAAGGTTGCAGGGGGGAAGAAGAAAACACTTTTGTACTTTGACGAGAGCTGAAAAGGGCAATTGCCACCACTCCTCCTTGCACACGCTTGCCTCTCAGCAACTTTGCAGAAATTAGCTCCTCCATTAAATCTCTCTCTCTCTCTCTCTCTCTCTCTCTCTCTCTAAACCATGATTAAGCACAATTTTTGGCAGAAAACAATCCGGGACAACTGGAAGCTCAATTACAAGGGAGTTAGAGCCATCAGGGGAACACAAGCAGAGGCAATAGTCATCGGGGAAGCACTTGCAGGAACTTGGGTAGAAGGACGTACTCAGAAAAGAGCTTCACACAGATTGTCAAACTGCAGTAAATATATTGGCCTCGGTAGATGATCTTAAGAGTAAATTAAACAGAGTAAGCCAACACTTCATAAAATTAAACAGGTACCAAGACAATAAGTAAATTTCAAAAAATTAAATAGAGTAGGTGAATAGTTAAGAAAATGTCCATTTTTATGCTTTGCAACTTGCTGAATTGTCGTAAAGACGTTAAAATTTCATTAGTTTTGCACTGTAAGCGTAAAGCAGGGGCGTAAAAAAGCTTTGTATGGAGACTCCATGGCTAACGACCGGAAAAGTATCCTCCCACATTGACATTGGTGATTCACGCTACAACAAGGTATCTCTACCATCGGGTGACCTTGTTATTAGCATTCTATGGGGATTTTGTGTACCTTTCTCAATGCAGAAAGTACAACTGAATATCCTCATAATAATCTTTGGGAGTTCAATTATCATTCCTTAAAACAAGTTAGGCAAGGAAATGGTAAGCTAGATGATCAGATTATAAGGAAGAGGTCCAAATATAATCAACTCAAGAAGATAACTTATATACACCTGATCATATTCATCTTCAAAGACTTCATGATCCTCTCTCCCTCTCTCTTTCCTCTCTCAAAGCACATTATAACTAACATACAGGAAAACAAGTTAAACAAGACTAGAACGAAAGCCGGCAAGCTGAGAATGCGGCCACCACCACCAAACTCACAGCCACATTGGCGGAGGCTCGTTCAAATCTATCGGCAACCCGCGTCTCACAGCCCCCAAGTAGCCCGCCTGACCCTGGATCTCCGGCACCGGATCCCCGCCGGAGACGGCAACAGACGGGGAGTTTTCAACGACGGCGCCGCCGCCGGCATCCTTGAGCACCCCGGTGTGGAGGAACTCGCCGAAGACGAGGCGGCCGGGGAGGGGCCCACCGGCGGTGGTCGGTGGGAAGGTTGAGGTCTAGCGACAGGCCGGTCCCTGGCGGCGGGAAATTGGTCTTGGCCTTGACGCCCCTCAGGGACCTCGCGGCGCCGTCGTAGGCCAGCGCCGCCTCCTCCGGCGTGTCGAAGGTGCCCAGCCAAACGCGGGTCTTCTTCCAGGGGTCGCGTATCTCCGCCGCGTAGCGCCCCCACGGCCTCTTCCTCACCCCCCTGTAGTGCCCCTCTCGAGTGACCGCCATGAATGAGAAGCGTGTGTGTGCGTGTTTAGACTTTGGAAAGAGAGAGAGGGAGAGAGAGCCGAGGTGGGGGCTTGGGGGATAAAAGGGAGGGGGAAGAGAGAGGTTCTGTGGGCGCGAGTGTGTGTGTGACCAAAAGTATTGGAAGGGACCCACGGAAGTCACCCGTAATCGTCGGATGGACGGCGTCACCTCTCCTTAAATAAAAGAACTCTAGTGATCAAGTGTACCTCGTGACCGTGTCTTGTTCGAGGTTTCCACCGTTTGATTTTGATCACACGACCATATGTGCCGAAACGCGGGAGCACCTGTAAGAAGTTGTGAAACCGGAAGGCTGAGCCTTTTGTCACAGCAATGTACTGCACAGAATTAAATGAAAAACCAGCTGGTAGCTTTGTCACTAAAAGTTGCATTTGCCTTTCACAAGAGGAACGTACGCAAATTGTGATTCTTAAATGATGCAAAAGCACACAGTGAGCCAAACCTACAAAACAAGACCAATGTTTTAAATGAATAGTTGCATGTGTGTTGCATTATTTTGCCGTTTGTACGATAATCAAAACAATTGTTGCGCTTGCACCGATAAATATTGATCGTTAGACCAATGTTATCTATCATTTATAGCTTAAATTTATACTGTCGAGAATTGTGCTAAAGATGAAAACAAAAATACTACTAAGAATATTTAGTGGCAATTAACAATCACTCATTAAATGAGGGAATTTAGGCTATTTCTATTATCGGGATTGCAAGCAAAACATTTGTTTCTGTAATGATAATCATTAGCAAAGTAATTTTAATATTGTCATTGCAAATTAATCCCATCTTTCAAGTTTCACGCACTTAATTTCTAGGGACAAATTACAAACATGCACCGCTAATAGTACGATCATAAACTCCTTTTTTCCCCATGTCTTGTTCTTAAGTTTTTCTAATTTTGAATCCATTTACTTAATTGATATTTCAGCGGAGTTACGAGACTCGAATCAAACACAATGAAACTACCGACGGGATCCTTGAGAGACAATGAGAACTGAGCCCATGAAATTCTTTGAACAAAGATATAGTAACCTGTGTCTTAAACCTGCTCTCTGTTTTGTGAAAAGTAAGACAAGCACGGGTAGAATTCAGTCCATTTGATAGTATCTTAACCGTTACTGATTGTCACTAATTTGGAGCCAATGTTCCTTGTGGAGTTGCTTCTATTGTACTGTTTGGCGTATACTATTTGGGGGGTGCTTTGATAATATCTTATTTTCAATAGAAATTTAAACTTGAAAACTTTCTTAAAAGCTCAACAACAGTATGCAGTGTGCAGGGAATCAAACAGGCGCAACTTACCAAGGCAGGTTAATCACAGGAAAGGTAACCGAGAACCATACTGCAGCAATCAAACAAGAGACAATTTTACAGTGAAAATAGCAAAAATTTCCGTCACACCAGTTGATAACTTCAGTACAGAAATTTACTTCAGCAGAAGTTAGCTTTGCTTTAACAGTGAGCCCACTCTTCTGCCTGTTACCTTCTCTAAAACTAAAAAGTAATGAGAAAAATATAAATTTCTAGCTTTAACAGTAACAGTAACTAAAAATGCATGCGGTAAAGATGTTTTTACCGCACTTCACGTGCAGTTTCTACATTATTGTACGGTGCAGAAAATTCAAATCTACCATTGCAGAACGATTAGAGAATGTTTGAGTCAAATGCTATACAATATTTGCACCCTTATTAAACTACGCAGAGCGAGAGCTGTCCCGTATTAAATTGTACTGGGTAACACAATTTGCCTCTCAAGATAAGACATTTTTTTATGATTATTATATTTGAACTTAAACAAAATATAAATTTCTAAAAAATTCCAACAATGATTTGACGTGCAAAGTGCGCCTGTACGTAGCTGTCAAAATGTTGTGGGCAAAACCAGAACCGAAAGAGAATCGAATGGGACTGGACGAGCACGCGAGCAGACCTACGAAGCACAACACAAGCAAACGATGGCTCGCCGGATATCCCCGGAAGGGGCTCCGGTAGGGAGTTTATGATGCTTAAGTTGAAACCAGATTCTGAATAGAGAGACAGCATGACGAGAGAAAAAGTTGTCTAACATACCTTAGACCTGTGAAGGTACTTATAAAAAACTATAGGAGATTTTATTCTCTTAGTGGGAGGAATCATGCGGAATTATATCCCTTATTGATCAAGGATTGTAGTATAATCGAAGCGATGAGTCTAGAGTCTTCTAAGAGACATAAAATACCTCAAAAGACATACATGTCTCTAGTCAATATTTGACTATGATAAGGACACGTGTAACTCGTTGAACAGCAGTGTGTGTGTGTGTGTGTGTGTGTGTGTGTATATATATATATATATATATATATATATATATATATATATTTCACATCATTAGTCCCCCACTTTCATGATCTTGGTTGAACACAGTAGTAACTGGTAACTCTTTCTTAGAAGCATCGCCTCGAATGATCAGTTAGAGGGAGATCACTCGTACATGTTTGTATTGCTTTGTCAAGTGCGAAACAATAGCTTTAAGAGTTCCCCGTTAGCTGGAGTTTGGGAATGCCGGAGTCTTTCCACGCAGAGTGGATTGCTATTTAGAATCTTAGATTGATTGAGCCTGTTTAGCTGCATAAGCCTTACTTAGGCCTCTTAGATTGCTTGACCACCCCACCCACGATAGCAACTATTAAGGCAGTTTAGCACAAAAATAGGCATAGTTCAAGAGATCAAAATGAAATAATTCCTTTTCTTAGTCTTCTCCATCGCTCGACCACTAACCGTCAAACCCATCTCACCACACCATTAATGACCGCCTACTCTCGTCAACCCAAATATATTCTCACCCCACCTTCAGCAACCAACCTAGCTTTTTTAGCAACAAAAACCACCATCATTTTTTACATCCACCATAACCACAAGATCTTCACCAGATTATTATCCAATACCACCACCACCACCAAATCTGCCACCACAGTTACCACAACCGGCCCAACCAAACCCACCACCATTGTAACCAAACCACCACCATATCCATTTATATTAAGTCCATCAATTGGCCACCAAACCCCACCAATTTTGCCTCAAACCCAGCATTTATAACTAAAGGTGGTGACGATTGATAAGGGTGACTTGAGGTGGTGGTGGTGTCAGATGAAGAAAGTTCACAGAATTGGTTGGCTTAATGGCATTGGTGGTGGCGGCTTGAGAAGTGGGAAATAGAGGTGGGTAGTGGCAATGGTACGGTGATGGGTTTTAGGACTAGTGGTTGACGACGGCGGTTGTAGAAGATTTGCAAAGGTGGTTTACTTAGTGGCAGGTGATGGCTTGAGGAGCGACAATTAAAGGTGGGTACTAGCGGTAATACATTGTGATGCGTGGTAGGACTGGTGGTTGATTGCGGTGTAAGGAGTTGTGTGAAGTCAAAAACTGTTAGCTAGAGATGTCAAAAGGGTCGGGCCAGCCTCATGGCCTTAAAGATGAATAGTGCTGGTCCTCACCCCGTAGGGCCTTGGGCCAGGGCTAGGACCAAGCCTTATATTTTCCAAATATGGCCTGGCCCTGAAAGGCCCAGGTCAGGCCCGGCCCCTGCCCGGTTCTGGCCCTCTTTTTGGCCCTATTCTGGCCCGGCCCTTTGGCCCTAAACCATTTTGAGTTATTTTTTTTCTTTCCCCTTCTTTATCGCGCCTCATTCTTTCTCTACCTCATATTTTTCTCTTTTTATTTAACTTTTTGGACATGCACATTTCTTTTTAGCTTATGATGACGGTTCCTACTTCTTTATCTACTTTTACTTGCAAGGCTCCTCCGTATTAATTTCATGGAATTATGAAGAGAAAATATATATTTGTTTGTCTAGGAACTAGAAATAATACAATTTAGGCAATAGAAATGGGAAACATAACCTTAGAAAGCACAGGAAAGGACATGGTAAAAGTGGTCTAATGATGTATGCTTGTAATGAGATACCTAATACTACGTAAAATGCAAAGTTAGATGTGTGTTTGAGTGAATTTTTTTAAAGATATCATTGGAAAAAGTTTTATAGGTATCCATTGTTGAGTTTAGATAACAAAAAATTTCATGACTAAAAGTTATATTTTTCCTGTGAAAAGATTGTCTTTTTGCGAACAAAATCACTCTTTGTTGCTAATCAATATTCTCAAATAGAGTAAAAGTAAAGCTCTAAGGCACTTCATTAGCCATGAGAGAGATATTGAATGGTTTAGAGCCTATCAATTGCATTTATTTCGTAAATTAATATTCATGCAACACAAAAAAGGAAATTAAAAGAAAGGGCCAGGGCCCTGGCCCTAAAATTAGGGCTTAGGGTTTGGGCGTGGACAGGGCCTCAATTTCCTAGATTTGGGTCCGGCCGGATTTCCATGACCTGAAGCCCTAAATAGCCGGGCCCATTTTCTGGCCCTCTGGGTCCGGGCTGGGCCGGCCCAAGCCCGCCCCTTTGGTACCTCTACCGTTAGCAAAAAAATTAGGGCATTCTATGGTAGGTTAAGTTTGATAATGTTGCCTATGACGTGGCACTGCTACATCATTTTAATCATTATTTTGACAAAAATCTCCTTCAAAAATTGCACACGTGATATTCACGTGTTCTTTTTTCTTACAAAATTACTAATAGAGAAATAAAAAAGTGACTTAACATCCCAGATAGATTTCAAGAAAATATATGAGTTTAAGGACTATTTAAAGAAAACAAGCATAATCTAAGGAACCAAAATAGAATGACTCCAATTTCATTTATCATTCCTTTACTTTGTCTGCTTGGCATAATCTAACGGTTGAAATGGGGGAGGGCCGTACACGCGCGGATCAAAGGAGAGACCCAGAAATAAGGGGGGAGATGAGAGGCCCCACAATGAGGTGGTGGGGAAGAGCCGCCGCCTGACAAGACGTGTCGCGGGTTGGCCGGATTTTTGTCACGTGACCCCCACGCCAAACACTCTGCCTCTGGCTTACGTACGCCCAACCCCCTCACCCCTTCCTTGGACGGCGCTGCTACATTTTTGCGAGAAGTGTGATTTTAACTCATAGGCATGTTTATGGGACGTAGACTAGGTGATGTGTAAGAACGTGAAACCCTCAATCTGAATTATGACGTAAATATGGGAATAGAAATACTTAGAAAACACGGTTTTAATACCATATTATAATGCAGTGTTCAACTAAAAATAAAAAGCATACTTATTTCAATACGTATAAAAGACAGATTACTTCTTATATTTAATTAATACGAAAAATAATCCGATAATTTTATCAAAAACATGATTTAAAGTTTTTTTACTTTTCTGGTCAAAATTAGGTTTCAAACCATGTTTCCTAAAATTGAGGTACAATCATAAGTAAGTTTTTTTTAAATAAACTAAAAAAGGCAATAGAATAAATTAATATCTGGGTCAATATAATAAGGCAGGTTGGTTGGTTGGTGTCTGGTAGTGATTGGATAGATGTGTGTGTACTACTTACTGGGTGTGTGATGGGATGGGATTTAGTAGCTGCAAGGGTTTTCTCTGCAGGCCGTCAGGTGTTCCCACGTGGAGGGTGTACAGGTGACGTGGTGTTTGAGTAGCAGGAGACAGACGATTTTGGGGGTCTTTCTTTTTTTGGGGATGTGGGCAGTTCTTGGGCTGTAGCTGGTGGATCCGGCGCCTGCCACTGCCTGGCTCGGTCGTACGTGGTGGTGGGGGGCGGGGGGACCTTCTTTGCCGTGTACAGGTGAAGAAAATGGTGTTTCATCAGGTTATGATAGGCTACTAGCTGTAATCATAGAGGAAGGGCCATCATAATTTTGTTGGAAAATGTAAAGGTTATCGCTCCCCCGTCGGTTTGAAATCACTTATATTTTTAATTTTTTAAAAAATTAATTTTTATTTTGTACAAAAATAAATAGATATTTAATTACTTAATTTTTTTTACGTGTTTGATTATCCAGTTTTATTTTAAATTTTTTATTTAGTGGTCGTGATATTTTGAATTTTTTTTTTGGTGACGACAGCAACAGCAGCGGCGGAGTCGGGGTCGAGGTCGGGGGGTGAGGTGGCAGGGGGGGCGGGGCGTAGACAGCGGCGGCGGTGGCAAGTAATGGTCTCAAAATAAAATCCAAAACTCTAGCATGTGAGTTTTCAAAAATAATCCTGTTTTAAAAATTAGTTTTCAAAATGAAGAAAAAAAATGAAAGATATGTGCCAAATGCGTTTTTTCCTTCAATTTACAAAACTGGAAAAAAAATTGGGAACTTAAATGTTACCAAAAGTAACCTAAATTTTCGATGATTTTTTTAAAACTATATATATATATATATATATATATATATATATATATATATATATATATATATATATATATATATATATATATATATAGCTGATCCGTTGAGAGCGCGGGTAAAATGAGCTATTTTGCAAGGGCGATCTGCCCGTCCATCTTGAAAGATGGACGACCCAGATCGCGACTTTTTAAAAAACTGTCAGTAATCCGCGACATAATGTCGCAGACGATATTTTTTACATTTTTGCCCATTCTCCCCTGTTCGCTAGACTGTATCGCGGAAGACATTCAGGTCCTGACACATGTCAGGAAAAAGTCGTCTGCCACACAATGTAGCGGACGACCTCTAGGCTGACATATGTCAGAACCTGTCCCGTTGCCCGCCAAGAAAGTCTCCCGTCAGAGCCCCACGACTGTTCCCTTCGGTAGGTGTCACGTCAACAGTGTCCGCGACATTATGTCACGGGACTTCTAAATGAAAAATTATATTTATGAACCTTTATTTCTGCACATGTCAGAGTTGTCAGCAGTTCTGTCCGCGACATTATGTCGCATACATTATTGCCCTTATGCCCAAAAGTTTCCTAATTCTCGGTTCTTTCAGTAAAATTTTTTTCTCCTTCAGATTCACTTGCTTCCATTTTCAGCTCCCCTCAAACTTCGAGTAACACTTGCTTCAAGATTCACTTGCTTCTGGGTGGATTGACTGATAAAGTATAATTTATTTTTTTGGACAAAAAAGTATAGATCTTTGGTGATGTTCTAAAAATTTGTCACTCTATTCATCAACTTATGATTTTCTAGAAATTAATTTGTTAACTTTAAACTGATTCATTGTAATTAATTTTGATTTTTTTGAGGTTCGCTAACTTCGACACATGTATCCTATTTAAATTCGAATTTTTTGAAATATGTTTGTTGTATTTTGGCATGATGAATTTGTCTGTTTATCTTAGTAATTTTAATTTGTTATGTTCAATAAATCTATAATTGGCAAAAATGGGAGACACTTTTGAGATTATGTATATGGTATATTTGTCATCCTAAATCGGTCTATTCGCCAATATAATTTTGAGATAATATTTTCAGTTGAAAATGTCATTTGATTGTTAAGCGTAGTCTATTTCTACACAGGTCTTGTTTCACAATGTCTGATTTCGTGTCGAGCTCCAACACCCCCGTAGATGCTAGTGATCCGTATCTAGGACGAACCTTTCAAACATTGGAAGAAGCTGAAGAATGTTTTCGAGCGTATTCATTGAGGGTTGGTTTTGGCATTAGAATAAAGACTACAAGAACAAGCAACGTAACGAAAAAGATATGCTCTCGCTTATACGAGTGTCATAGGGGCAGAAACCCAGTGCAAAATGAGACACGCGTAGGCAACGATGAACGATGACAGTGATGACGAAATAAGGTATGCGCGGAGAAGACGGGACTGCTTTGCGCGCACGAATTGCCAGGTCAAGATGTTCGTAAGCTATAAAGCCAAGCAAGATCATTGGCTTATTACCAGCCTGGAACTGGCACACAATCACCCGTTAGTAACCCCTTCTAAGGTGAGTCAGATGCATCAACACAAGAAGATGGGTAAGGTCGCAAGGAGCCTGATTCATACAATGAGCAATGCGCGGCTAGGACGTAACCGAACCCATAGACGAGCCGCGTATGACCTCAATGATGCTCAATCCACAATGAGCCTATTGAAACGGATGCAGATGGAGGACCCGCAGTTTACCTTCGATTATAAACTTGACGACGAGCATCGAGTTAGCACAATTTTTTGGGTCGACGGTCGTTCGAGGCTAGCTTATAAGCATTTTGGGGATGTCGTGACTTTCGACACCACATACCGTACCAACAAGTACTCGATGCCGTTCGCTCCTTTCACGGGCGTCAATCATCATTATCACTCCATCCTGTTCGGGGACGAGAGCGAGAGTTCTTTTGAATGGTTGTTTAGGGTGTGGCTGGAAGCAATGAACTTCAAAGCACCCAACGTTATCATCACCGATCAAGATTTGGCAATGAAGAAGGCTATTGCTACCGTCTTCCCAGATACTCGACACAACTTGTGCACTTGGCACATAAGCAACAAATACCCTGAACGTCTGCATCACGTGTATGCAAAGTATCCAGACTTTAAACAGGACTTTGAAAAGTGCGTTAATAAGTCGTTAACGATTGAGGAATTGAGGAGAGGTGGGAAAAGCTTGTTGAGGATTACTCATTGCAAGACAACGAGTGGCTCCAGCACTTGTACGAGCTCAAAGAGCAATGGATTGGCGTTTACACGAGGAGGCATTTTTCTACGGGCATGAAAATGACGGGCATGAGTGAATCTATGAATGCCACGTTCGATAGTTATGTGGGTACATCTACCAATTTGAAGAGTTTTGTCACATCAGCACAAAAAGCTGTTGCGTCGTTATTCGTGAAAGAAAGGGCTGCAGACTTTGCAACCACGTACAAGCAAAGGAGAAGGTTGCTTGAGACCCCGCTGGAGCTGAACGGTGCCAAAGTCTATACGAAGGAGATCTTCATGCTATACCAAGTAGAGCTGCAAAAATCGGGCCGATACAGTATAAACAAGGTGGCAGAAAAGTCATCACGTGAGTACAAGGTTTATTCGCTCGTGAATGACCTCGTCCCTGAGAAGCTGCGCAGAATTTATACGGTGAGCCACGACACATTGACGGACTCGGTGACATGTGTTTGCAAGAAGTTTGAGTTCCATGGCATCCTGTGTAGACACATTCTGCGGTTTTTCACACAGAAGAATATCAGGACAATCCCCGATAAATACGTCCTGCCACGGTGGACGAAAGGTGCAAACAGGTTGCACGGTACCATTTCCTTTTCGGAGCACCCGTATACTGACTTTGAAGAATCAGAGACGTTGCGGTATAATCATCTGGTGACGATGTTCACCCGTTTGTCCGTAAAGGGTGCTGCTACAATGGTCGGATATAAACATCTCCTCGAGGTAGCTCAGCAGCAAGAGCCCATCGTCGACCAGTTGGAAGCAGCTTCAGTCAGCAATGCGGTTGACACCGAGCCTACGACGAGATCAGAAGATGACGAGCCGGGGGAGGGAGACGACAATGATATCCGCCCTTTGGATCCAATTATATCGCAAACGAAAGGCCGCAAGAGATCTACGCTGATGAAAAGCTCTATTGAAATGGCAACTTAACCTAAAAAGCTGAGAAGGTGTGCATTGTAATCCATGTACATGCAGACGAAGACGCCGCAGTCCGAGGAATTATGTTGCTTGGGCTTACGCCTCTTCAATTGGAAAATAAGGTCCGGCCTACGCGGTACCTTCTCCTGACGCCTACCATTGACCAAGGCAGCAAATAGATTCTGCGAGAAACATGATAAGCATCAAACATTAAACATAGCAAACATAATAAGATTAATCAGTTTTAGGATATGCAAGTTACAATAAGAAGTAAACAGGATCTTACCATGGCATCCAACTGGCCTATGCCTCTATACATGTCAATCACAGGCATCATGTTGGTATCATCGTAGAGACTGTCGAGGACTGATACCGTCCTCTCAACTGGTTCATAGCAAACCAAGTACCAGTGGGCATTCCCTAAAAATGGGATTAAAAACACGTCGGCAACACTTGCGCTTACTGGACTATCCCGCCCAAGATATGTTTGTAGGTTAGCGGACGGTCTCCACTGGGCAAGGCCTTTCCCCTTCCTTGAATTGCCCCAGTCGTCCCACTCTTGTACTAGGATCTGATGAAAAAAAGCATCCAAGATAAAAATGCGCAGACTGATGTTTGGATGCTCCCGACCCTTTTGCCTCAGAATTTACGTGTAGTGCGAGATTACACCGCTGTCTAACCAAGCTTCCGGTGCTAGCGAGGCCAATTCTTTCCACGAGGCATTGTAATCCAAGCCCTCCGGGTGATCCACGTCATAGTTCTGTCCGTCTTGGGGGGGTCCGCTAAAATAACGGGCTCGGATTAGCTCCCATTTATGCGGCTTTAGGGGCCTGGCTGGATGCCCTTTCGGATATTGCCCTCGGGGGTCGACTGGGGGATATTGCCCTCTTTTAGGGGGGTCAACCGACAAATCTTGCCCTCCGCCGGGGGGCAAGAGCAAGGGATATTGGCCTCCAATTCCTGGTTCGGCCGGCTGATATTGCTTTCCGGCCATTTCTTTCGCCGGCTGATATTGCCCCCCAGGGAGGTCAAACGGGGGATATTGCTCTCCGGGGGCGCCAACTGGTCCCGCCCATGGGACAATAGGCAGTGCCTCGGAGAAACCGTAGTTTCTGAAAGGCCAGTCTTGCGTGACTTGACTCTAAGAGAGGGGTTGGGGTTCCAGGAACAAATTGAAGGAGGGGCCGCTATAATCGTCCCACGACGCTTGAGCCTGTCCCATCCCCGCTACAGAGAGACCACCAACTCCCTGGCTTACCCCTGAAGCCTGTCCGAAGGGATCACCATATCCATGGCTGATGCCTGTATAACCCATTCCCGTGCTGATGACCGAAGACTGTCCCGATGCTTGGAGCAAAAAATTCCTACAGCCTAAAGCCAATGCAGCAGCCTGTTGGCAAAGATCCTCGCCCATTGCGCTCACCAGATCCTTCTGCTCACTCAACTTCTGGAAGAATTCAAGTGAGGCATTAACTTACATCCAAAGAGATAAAAAATAAGTAACTTCAATCAGACATTTATATTCATCAAATTCAAGACAAGTCAGACTTGTTGGGCAAGTTACGAGATTGTATGCCATACGCTCATCGATCTGACCCCTAGGTGTATACCTCTCCCCACGTTCAAAGTTTACTGGGGCTACTCTCCTCCGCGTGATGCGGTAGTACCACTCATTGTACTGTTCGATGCTGATAACGGGGTCAGGCTCCGAGACGATGGCCGCCAGTGTGTCCTGCAAAGAACTCCAAAACTCTATTTCGGCTCGCACAATTCGTGCGCATTGGCCTTGCCAAACCGTCCGACATCCAGTGGGTTCCTGTTAACCCTCATATCTGGGGCATCGACTGGCAAACCCTGCTCTAACTCAAAATGGCGCATTGCTCGATCTGGTAGCTGCCACTCTGCGACCTCGAAGTGGATCAGGGGTGTGCACTGCAACCTGGAGAGCGTGAAGATGAACGACTCTCCTACCCATCGTGCCAAACGTATGTACGGTGCAGTGTTATTAAAAGCGCGCATAGGCGCCAGGCGCAGCAAGGCTCACATAGAGCGCCTCGCCTAGGCCTAGGCGCAGCGCGTTCAAGGAGGCGCGCGCCTCGTGCGCCCAGGCGCCAAGGCGCTAGGCGCGCAGCGGGGGTGGAGGCGCCAAGCTAGGCGCCAGACTTTGTAGCCGTTGGATTTTGTTCACATGGGTGGTGGGCCGTCGATTTTTTTTTCCTGTTTGTCTTTACCAAGTCAAGACCCCCTTCTGATTCACGCCCAAGCTCTCTGTCTCTCTCGCGGTCTCTCACCTCGCGTCGCGACCAAGAATCAAAGACCCAAATCAGTTCTTCGCCATCGGCCGTCGCACTCCTGTCTCTACTTGCCGGCGCATCCCTCTTTTCCTCCGGTGTCTGCGCTCCAGTCGTTGGCCTGCAGCGCCTGCTTCAGCAGCCTGCTGCGCTGCTCTTCAGTCGCCGGCACATCTCTCCTTTCCTCCGGCGTCTGCGCTCCAGTCGCTGGCCTGCAGTGCCTGCTGCCCTGCTCTTCAGTGCCCCTTCGAAAAAGTTTGGAACTTTGGTTGCTGACTTGTTAGGTAACCAGTTGGGTTTTCAAACTTGATGTTAGCTTTGAATTTTTTTTCATTTAGCACAAAAAGATTTTTGGCTGCCATTTGAACAGCAGAATTGTTTCTTGCTGATTAATATCGATAAATACTTGATAAATGTGGTTTGTAATATGAGCAGTTATGCTTGAAAAGTAGCTTTAGGAAATGTATTTTGAGAGGTGTTTGTGAAAGCAATTGATTGTACGTAACAACAATTGAGTGTCAATTGCAGCAAATTTTTTCCTCTTTTAGTTTACGAAATTGACTATGTAGACGGTTGTTTGATTCCATTTGAAGAAAGTGTTGCTGCCTTGGCTCTTAACGATGATGAGGATGGTGGTGTTATGTTAACTTAATGTTTGGTGATTTGTTATTTGTCAGCGGATTTAAAACTTCTCTTATGTTGGAAACTTGTCAAATTATTGCGTGATGGAACTTGAAACTTTTTCTAATGTTTGGAAGTTTGTTAATTATCTTGTTCTTATTTTTTTTTTACATAATTTATTGTTTTAGTGTATTATTATTTATTTATTTTTATTTAATTTAATATTGCGCCTCGCTTCGAAAAGGCGCGCGCCTGCGCCTTGCGCCTAGGCTCCGGAGACCTTTTGCGCCTTAGGTGCGCCTGCGCCTTTAATAACACTGGTACGGTGCCTAACGCATTTGGCCCAAAGATAGACGGTCGAACTCCCCTCGATAGTACGTAATGTTGTGATGGGAATGACTCTCCTCTGGTAATGGCTAACCCTCCGACTGTACTCCCAAGCACACAACCGATGCCACACTTTATCGGTTCCATCCCTACGCGTTGGTGCACCGGGAGCAAGGTGTTCATAAGACCACACCCGAGAACATCCGCAAATTATATTTATATCGTCGATTCAACAAAAAAAATAAACAATAACGAAGACAGAATTTATATGATATACCTGCAATAGCGAGAGACATACACATATGGCTTTAAAGTCGGGTCTCGTTGTCTTGTGCAATGCTTGGTACAGATAGGAAAGAACCTCTGCACCCCAGGCATAATCCCCAACCTCCGACAGGTTACCCAACAACGGTAAATATTTCACGCTGACCGTGTTCTTCGACGTCGTTGGGAATAAAATTGCCCCATCACCCACAAGAGGAAGGCTTTTGTGTACAGCATAAGCTCACGGCCGTATAATTTTCTGGCATAACCCCGTAGGTATCTACCAACCACTTCAACTTTATACCGCCAGTGCTAAATTGATCCTGGGGTATCGAAGTGAAGAAGTCCCTAGCTGTTCTCTTATTCGTTACTTCCGACGGAAGAGCAAATACCGGCTGCCCTGTCACCGGCAACCCTAAAATGAACCCTATATCTTCTAGGGTAATTGTCATCTCTCCGAGCGAGAAGTGAAACGTATTCATTTCACTTCTCCACCTCTCAACAAGGGCACCTATCAAGGCTCGGTCAAGCTGTTGAAAGATCTGCCCATACTTGAAAATCTCAAACCCAATTCCATGCAGTATCTTTTTCTGGGACTTGTTCAATTTCCATGATGTGAAATCGTGAGATACTTCTACGGTGGTGAGAAGTTCTCTTTCCTACGAATTAATAAATACAATTTAAGCAAAACAAACGGTATACAACGTTCGCAAGAATAAGAAAGTTGATAAATAATGTATCTTACTCCACCATCCCATATGAGCGTACTGATATGGTTGGCTTGGTCGTATAACACGGATGGATCTTCTAGTCCAGGGTTAAATTTCATTTTTTGCAACTAAAATTATGGAAAAACCTTCTAAGTTTGGATTTTGATAATCGCTCGCAAAAATACGATGCTAGCACATGCATAGTACATACAATGTTAACATATATGAGTATATGTATAATAGATATATATACATATACGGAATCGGATTTTACAAACGCTAGCACATGAACAAATACATACATATATAAATCATCATCGTCGCTAGCATGTGCTCAATGCATAATCAAAACCACGCATAAAACGCAATATTCATCACAACTGTAGATTACAAACATGTAAATGATTGATTTTGTGAACTTACGTGATCTATTAGGGTATTAAAGCTGCTTTTAAGAAGAAATTGGCAAATCTGCTTGCCAACGCCGCTGGGAATATTTGTGAGTAGGAAGAATGGAGAAGAGTGTCGTAGTTAGGATTTTTTTGAATCGCTACACTGTGTAGCGGACACTGTTGACGTGACAAATAAGGACAAGATAACTGTTGTGGGCGTGAAGACCGCATGATTCATTTGCCCGTGATTTCAAATTTAAATCACAAATAAGTTCCTAATTTGCTATTCTATTACTACAAGTGTCATGTGTAATGACTTGAATTAAAAAAAATTGGGCTTAGGATACTTTTTCAATTTTCACTCTGTAAATATTTTCATCCTCCCTCGAAAATGATTTATGAGGTAAGTGGGTAAATTGTTAATTTCAACGTTTTATGTCCCTGCAACATGTATCTTTTCATTTTCAAGATTTAACTTCTCTTATTACATTTTTCTTTGTTGTTGCTATATACCTCTTAAGAATGTAAGGCTTAGAATTTTCTTACACACCCGTAGTACTTTATTTTACTTTGTTCCTTTGCTATTGCTTATACTTATTTTTGTTTTAACCTTTTTCAATCGTTATTTATCACGTCTGTTGAAAAGGTTTCTCTTAATTTGCTCAATTTGATTGACATTAGTTGGATAATGATTGAAACCTACGTGTTTAAATCTTCTCCTTTTCGATTAGTTTCACACCATCCTTTATGGGAACAAGTGAAACTTTCTGGTTACATCGCAAATTTGGCAGCTACTTAAACTTATGCACCATATCATACATTCTCTCATTTATCTTTCACGATATATAAAGTTATCTCATTTTGAGCCTTCACATTCTTTGATGTTTTGTTTGTTTTACATACAAAGAGAGGGATTTGTTCGTGCTTATATGCAAAAAGCGAATTATTTAGTAAAAGTTCTATTTTTAGCTCGATAGTCAGCAATTTATTGCGATTTCTTATGTTTGTTTCAACGCCGTTCATTTGTCGGTGACCAAGCTTCCAATGACATTCAAGTTCTTGCACCTATTGAGGTATGCCCCATATCCTTCATGCGCGCGTATATGTTGGTGTGTGTTTATAATTAAATCTCACGTAATAACTATTTTGCCACATTTGAATGTTAATCTTTCGTACTTTGTTTCCTTTAAATTAGTATATCACATGTTATGGTTTTTTAATATTTGTTTAATACCTTAGGGTTCACAAGTTCAAGCCATTCTCTTTGCTAATACGCGGACTATGCTATTGAAGTTTAAGAAGTTTTTCTTTGTTCACAATTTTTATAAGATTTGTGAAAATTGATTCTGTTCTAATTTTTTTACCTCTTGCTATTATAATCTTTTTAGCATTTTAATACTGTAGGCTATTTTATATGTTTAGATAGGTTGTATAATCTTCTAAGAGAACATCCATGTGGTTGATGTGTTAAAAGGAGATGAGATCTTTAGGGAATGAAAATTTCTGATTCTTATGTATGTTAACTCTTTTGTTTGAGCTTGCTCGGCTTTGAATGGATCATGCATTCATGGCCCAGCCTCCTTTATTCCATATTTGTCTACTTAATTAATTATATTATTCTAATCTATTCATCTGTCTTTGCTCCCGTGTGCAACATACGAGATCAAAACTAGTTAATAGTTAATTGTGAGGAAGGGCTACGTGACAAAAAAATATATGTTCGTATGTCAAGCTTAATTATATTAGTTCACCACGTTTTCTCCCCCGGCGGTCTCCTCCTCCACCACCTAAGCGTGCGGCGACCTCCTTTTTTCCCACCAGTTTATTCCCATCTTGCCACAGCTGTTTGCTACTTTCGTGCAATTGCTACATTAAAGCTGGCGATTCCCTCCTCCACAAAGCCGGTGATCATTCCTCCACCTCGGCGACAAGATGCAACGAACCACCAACAGATCTTATGGACACCCAGTGGGACTCAAGGACAATAAAGGGGGAAGGGAATCCCCATCTTGCTTCCTCCCCGCCACCGCAATCAAGAGGTGGTGGTGGTGGTGATAGCTGGGGAAGAAAGTGGACAATCAGAGTTTGAACTATTTAAGACTTACGTCTATATTTCTATTTATGATTAGGTATTAATGAAAGACTGTTAATTTGATTAAAAACAAAAAGACCGTGGATTCACCCTCACTCAACAATAATGAGATAGTATTGTTATTTTAGCTTTTCTACGTGTTCCTCGATAACTTGGGCCTTAATTGCGCAGAGATTGATCTCAAGAAAACTTTTAGTTTCAGACCAATTCCGTGAGACTCAAAAGACAGGTTAGAACATAATTAATTAGTTGTTATCATCAAAATTATATGTAAGTTATGGTATCCATTATTCCGTTCTCAAGAATTTCAGTAGTTCTTAATATATTAGGAACTCAATTCTTGAATGTTTAAAAGCTCAGAAATAGGCAAGAACACAGGAGGACTTGAAAAGGCGAATCCACTTTGATTGTCAAAGTTCAAACTGGTTGCAGGTTTGATCGGACATGGATGGTTGGTCTAAGCCCACCACCAAAAGTGCGTAGGAACCAAGGACTGATCAAATCTTCCCATGGTTAGCGTCATTGCGTAAAGGTAAAGGTCACTTTTTAATTACTTCCCTGTTTGGTAGGATGGTAAAATCCAAGATAGTTTATTATTTTTCGGTTTTAAGATAGAACTGCATTTAAATTCAAGATAGTAATACGAGGTTGAGTTCTAGTCCCTAACATTACGTTGTACAGGCCTTAGCCAAGTAATTTGGTAAGACTTTATGTAGTCCATAACATTATATTGTACAGGCTTCAACCAAGTAATTTGGTAAAACTTTATGCAGTGTAAAGAGAAACATACCGTACGTTACATACGCTTTGTCATTTTCTTGTCTACAAAAAACGAATGTGAAATTTAAGTGCAATGTGAAGCAACACTTACAGGATATTCATCATGTTTGTGATACTGGTCTTGATTATTCATGATCTTTAAATATGGGAGAGCTGATATGCTAAGAAAAGAATTAAAAGATGCAAGAATTGTTTTATAATATATTTAACCCATTTTAGATGAGAGGAATGGTACAATGTTTGACGCAAAGAAAGTTCAAACAAAATTTTAAAACGAAAGGTCACATCATCACAAGAATCAACTCTCGAATATGAAGGAGATCCCTGATACCACTACACCTATTATGTATGACTTTTGTCATGTACTATCAGACTTCCATCAGGTTAGAGTAGACAGAGCCGTGACGCCTCAGCTCAAAGAATCCATATCATTAACTACTTTTGCCTGCTATACACGTATTGCCGTCTACCAAGACTGGGTGCATGACTTTTTACCGCAACAGGATCTCTAACTTCCTTTGTACCATGAGCGTGTATTTTAGTTTTTGTGTAAATATCTTAGCTCTGTTGGTATCTCTTGTAAAATAGTTTGGGTGGAGTCTTGTTCACTTTTGGCTTTATCGTCTATACTCACCTTTCGGTATTGAACCCTTAACCTATCTATGCTATTCTACTTTATATATAAAAATAAAAAAAAAAGAATCCACGTCCGATCAAACTAGAAACCTGGTGTGTCCAGGGTCCTTTAAAAGTGTAAGTGGATTCTGTTTTTCACGTTTAGAGTTCTTGAAAGAGATATTTACGTATTATTTGATCATCCCAAAAATTAAATTTCAGAACTTTATCTATGCGATCATATTCTACTTTTGAAACAAAGTGGATATATTGCCTCATCTCTCAAGCCTTGATTAGGAAGTGTCTATTTCTTCACATCATTATTTATTCAAACATTAAAATTATATCGTTATACTTTTTAGTAACAGAATGAGAATCTCAAACAATATATAAGATGTGAAAATAAACGCTTCCCTCGATTAAACCAATTACATTGAGACCTGCAGAACTGCCACACCATTGTCCTAATTGAGAAGTCTTAAAAGACTGGCACCACTTCTTAAGTACATATCACACGAGCTTTTGACTTGGGACTACCCAATTCAGTGCATAAGTTGAATGCTTTCATACATATTGCATATATATATCGCATTTATCAAGGCTAGTATTGCATATATTCCGCTTGCACTTGAACTAATAAAAAACACAAGATAATCGTAAGATGTTTTTCAATCCCCCAGAACAGCAACACTGCAAAATTTTCATTTGCATTTCTCTCTGAATTACCGTCCAAGTGTTACAAAACATTTTTCGAAACTGAATAATGTACAAGGATCTTCAACCTGTGCACTAGGGAATGTCTATTTTGAGATGTGATTCTACTTTTACACGGAAGAACGGGGGAGGGGAAAGGGTGCTGTTTCTGCAACTTCCTGTTGCTTCTGAACAAGGTTTTGGAGGGGAGCATGTGAACGCAGAACAAACGTGAAGCCAAATCGATAAAAATGGTAGCTCTTCCATTCTTCACATCAAACAAGCAACTGGCTTCAAAGGCAGGAGCAAACTTTGCATCACAATAAATAGCAGGGGGTCGACTGATCATGAAAGCAAACTAGGTCCATTCTCAGCAGCAGTCCGAGCATTTTCCTGGCCAAAATGCCTGGTCATTTGGACATCACGAGAAAAATGTGTTCTCGCTTTTGCATAGGGAGCATCTCTTGCTGCACAACAAAAGGAAAAGCACGAAGTCGCTAAGAGGAAAAAAAAACAAATGCCTACGATCTCACGTTTCTTTGCATGGATAGGTTAGTTCGAACTGCTAATCCTTGATTGTTTGATATGGATAACCTTACCTGCTATTCTTTGAGCTCGGAGAATATTCTGCCGCCTTTTCCACCAACATGTTGCGCAGGTGATAATGAGTAGAAGTGCCATGCACGATCCTATTCCGACGCCAATTTTTGCACCAGGAGAAAGGTGAGGACCACATGTTGGTAATCCAGGAATACCACAAAGACCTGCATTATCTGTGAAACTGGAGACATCCACAGTAAGTGTCCAACAAAGAATACGACATCAACAAATGGAGATATCTCATTGCAACTGTAATATTCTCGCCATTGGTCGAACTCGGGATGTTTTGCAGCATGGACCAAATATCTAGCCACACATTCCCTTTGGACACCACGTGGCACAAGAGTTCATACATGTCTTGCAATAGGCAGAATCAACCCAGCTCCCTCCTGGTGTTGGATTGCATAAAAGCACCCCAATGCCTACAGTTACAGAGCAAGTTCTGGGGAGATTTTTTAGTGCCTATTAGCACCAATTCCTTGACAGGAAGCAGCGTTGTAGACGGGCAGAGATCTTCTCACCGAGTGGAACCGGGTAGCGGCAACCAAATCCTTCCTTAGACCTCACATAAGTTTGCAACTTGCTCTAGGAGAGAACTGACTTCATCCAAAAAATAATAGCATAGAAAGGCAGGTTGCAAAATGCTGAAACCAAGGTGGAGTTTGGTAACGTCCCTGTTCTTTTGTTCCTTGGTCTTTTTTCAAAAAAAGAAAAAACAGATTTGGTAACTGTTCTGATCTTTAATTCTTGGCATTGATCCTGATTTTGGGCCAAAAACAAGGAACAAAAATACGTCGTTCCTGGTCTTCGAGAGGTGATCCGTGTTTTTGTTTAGCCTTCAAACTCTCTAAACAGCAAAATTATACCGTATCTCTGTCTTTTTTTCTTGTTAACAAGATACCTCTCACTCAAGAATCCGTCAGTCCAAGGTAATCTCTAACTCAGCAAGTGGTAGGTCGGAATGACCCAAGATTCCGGGGACATGGACAATGGGTTTCCGAATAAAATTCCAGGAGATGATCTTGAGACACCGTCATCTCTCTTATCTCAATATGCTTTCCCGTAAAGTGGTGGCAGTCAGTTGCTGCCGATGTTGCAGAACAAGGACGACAGCGATAGCAATAGAAACTTGAAGTGAAGAGATTATAGGGTTTCAGGATAGTTTTCTTCATTGGATGCAAAATTGAATTTTTTATTCAGGAGTTAAGCAGTAGCAGTCGATTGAATGTTGTGATTTGCTAACGCAACATAAGAATTTCAAGTGTTAGAGAACTGAAAATTAGTTGTTCTTTTAAGATTAAAGTGGTGCTGCTACTTAGTAATTATTCTTGTCATGTTTGATTTCAGTCTGCTGGTTACTTATTTTGTTTTTGTCATTCAGAAAAGGTAGTAACAGGGATGTGCTATATAAGTGATGGTTGGCCAGTGAGAGGGGTGAAGGGGGGGTGGTGAAAGATGAAGCACTGAAGAAGAAAAATGAAGGGGTCATGAAGGAAAAGGAAAGAAAAAGAACAAACGGATGCCCCAAATGCGTTGCGGATGTTAGTTTTTCAAAGCAACAGATCGTCGTTTCTGACCTGTTCTATATGCTAGGAAAAGATCAAGAATAGGTTGTTACCAACGAGCCCTAATAGCCCAATACTGGAAGTCCTGAAAATGTAAACTGCCACAAGTTCTAATCAGATTTAGCTCTGAACAATTGTAGTCCACTTATCATCTGCAATCTCAGGAGCCAGATCTAACATCTCAACTTATGGGCACATTATCATGCGATGCTGTCGCCGCCCTTCTCTCCTAGCTATTTCCCTCTTCAGACCACCTCATATTCGAGAAGGCATTAAGGTTCCATCACCTCCTAATTAAGAAATTTGTGCAAATCGCAACATAATACTATCAAAATGACACGGACTGAGTACATACTTGAAGCTTGCTCTGTGCAAGAGCCTTCCTCCTAGTGCAGCTGGGACTCTTCCAGATAGGGAGTTGCTATTGAGATTCCTGCACCGTAATAACATAAGTTGGCATAATAGCTCTCAATTCTAAGGCTATGAGATGCTTGAAATATCTTACAGTCTCTGTAGTGATGTCAACTGTCCAAGGCTTTCAGGAATTGACCCATTAAAGAAGTTGTAGGAGAGGTCCCTGTCATGCAAAACAAGGTTCAGAAGCCATGTTGCTCAAATCGTTGCAAAGCAGAGAGATCTATCAAGCATGAAAAAGGCCTGAACTAAGTTACCGTATCAACGCAATGAAAAGGTGAAGTGTGGTGCTCTTGGTCATAACGATACGGCTGATTAAAATAATTTTCATTTTAAGCAGCAAGCTGGGCTTTTTGATCCCGATTTTTAGGAAAGATTTTTCACCTGAACCACTGATCATCCTGGTAATACTCCATTTTTTAATAAGTTTTTCTTCTTCTTTTCCTCTTAGCAGACGAAGAATCCGATTCTTCGTCTTACCCTTGGGTCGAAATACAATAAATTCTCCCCCGGTTCAGTTTGTGTTCAGCGAGGGGGAAGCTATGAGTTTATCAATATTAGTTTTAAGCACATCAGTTCCCCTATCTCTTTCCTATCGGAAAGTAGGGAAGTTCCGTACAAACTATGGTGTAAGAAGGACATCCTGCTTACCGTACCTTCTTTGTATTACTGACCTACTATTAGAAAGGTAAAGGCTTCTACTCTATTCTGATTCGGGAATAGGGGCCTTGGTTAGAAGACTGGTTCCTTTATTCACTGTAAGTTCACTAAAGGAAAAAACTTCGGACTCTAATCCATAAAATATGGGCAAATATCAAGATGGGTAACAGCGTTTGTCGAGCAAATAAAGGGAAGACATTTCTCTTGGATTCAAAACCCTCAGCTACTTAAAAGTTCTTCAAAGTTCAAAACTCTCCAGAAAGCCATCACAAATCTGGTAAGTTGACCACTTTGTTCATGTCTTTCCAAAGACCCAGGAAAAACAAGGGGATAAATACGTTCGCAGCCCTTCAGTTCAGTCAAAACTTCAAATGCTTAATGGGGCTATAGATCTGTAACGGTGGGTCAGGTTCAGGATGTTCACTGTAAGTTGGAATCTCTTGGTTGATTAGTTGCATCAAGGTCAATCATGCAAGAAGAAAAGGAACATTGTTGATCATGCTTTGGCAGCCATAGCGAGGAAGAGAGTTAAGAGAAGGAAAACCAAAACTATAGAACTTTATGCACTCAATTATCAGCTTAGTGATCCTCTCACGAGTATCTAAAGGAAAATACTACAGCTGAACCTGATCAAATGAGACATGAGCTGAGATATACTCAAAGGCATAGTAAAAGATCACACCACACAAGTCAACAGTCCTGAGTAGTGTACCATTGCACAAAAGTCATATCACAGAATTGAAGCGACCAAAAGTGTCAGAAGTAGATTATCAATGCTTTACTCACAGAATTTCTAGGGTAGCAATTGTCCCAAGTGAGGAAGGAATGACCCCGTGGATGGTGTTTCCACTCAAGTTTCTACAATTGCACAAGTTAAACATATGTAAGAGGTTATAGTACCGACCTAAAGCTAATCACTAGAATCTGTTAACATCTACTTTCCTGGAAGATACTAGCATACGTTATAATTCACCAAGGTCAAAGCGCTAGCATTGACGTGTTGGTACCAGAAAAGCTATTGAGATGTTAACAAACTTTTAACTATCTTTAACAGGAAAGAATATAGGATAGCAGATTGCATGTCAAAAATGAGAGGGAGGAGGATCCTAGTAAAAAGCTCACATGCTTTGTAGATGGCGCAATTGGGATATGTCCTCGGGTAAGAATCCCCTCAAACCTTGATTGTCAAGGCCACTGACCTTGCAAGGGAAAAGCGAAAGAACGTTAAAACTATGACAACATAAGTAGCATAGAGGCTTTGACGTGATAACTAATAAAATGCAGATGGGTGAATTCTGATCTTAAACTTACTAAAGGAAAAAGAAGAAAGACCACATAGTAAACGTGATAGGCCCTTGCCCATGTTGGACTTCCTCTGGCTTAGCTAATTTAGGCATATGTCAGGTCTTCTAGCTACTAGTCAGCTTTTGAGGAGGAAGTTTGACAGGTTCGTTATTACCTCTTTACACCTCACCCCAGTAAAAGAATTGCTAAGATATGGTGAGTAAAAGAATTGCTAAGATATGGTGTTAAAATCGGGGGTGTCTGTACACGTATATACCAAAGGACGTTAACTGCTGTATTCTCCCTTTACATGGTACCAGGGAGTTATTCCTCCAGGATATGTGAAGATGGGGAATAACCTTGCAAGTTCTTAAATTGGGAGGAACTCAGATCAACTAAGCTCTGAGGGGGAGTGTCAAAATCGTGTATTAAATGTCAGGGATATATGGGTCTTTACACCCATACCGGCCCTATAATAAAAATGGCAAGAAAAGAATTCAGATACCCTTGGTCAAGTACAAACAGATAAGCCTTTGAGTAGGTCAAGCATAGAGGATAAGCCTTTGAGTAGAAATACAGCAAACCAAAGACATGCATAGCTCAGAATGGTTTACACATAGGCCAGTCCATCTAGGAGATAGGTAGGTAGGTTAAGCTCCTTAAAATATAACTTCAATGAATCGAACCATTTCTGTTGTCTCCACAGGAACTTGCCGTGAATATGAATACAGCTATTAAACCAGTGAATGAAAACGCTATTTCTAACTGACACAGAGGAAGACCAATATTACCGTCGAGCAGCTATAACTACAGAAGAACTCAAATTTATGATAATTGTGTTTGCCAAAGAAACTCGTGCTCAAGACATTGCTTATGGAAATAAATGAGTTGCCTACAAATCCGCACATTTTTTAATGTATGTGCCAGTAAATTAAACTAAAGTGGCAAACGGAAACAAGAAAGATGTCATATTGGAGTAAACCACTATGCATAGAGTTGACTAATAATAATCCGAAAAAGGCAGACATAACAACAAAAAAATGTCATATTGAAGAGAAAATCACGGACATACAGTCCATCAATCACCCATTTACTGCTAGTTCTGTCAAATTGGCAATCTGCTCCGCTCCAAGGATGCAGTTGTGGAACACATGGATCACCATTCCAACCGAAGCGAAGTGGAAGCCCCAGTGCACTCTTCAACTTCTGCAAAGCCCTAACTAGAGAAAAAGAAGAACATCATTTCATAACAATTCATTTTAGTGTTCCCAAATCTGACTGAGCAGTCTTTGCACCACACTATCATATACT